>SJVG01000008.1:0-170431 GCA_034774675.1 Scedosporium minutisporum
TCCCGAACCTCTCCACCGTATCGACCCACCCGGCCGCCGCCCCCGGAACCGTCACAGCGTGCACGCTGCTCATGGGGATCTTGCGGTCCTTGTCGCCCGCCGCGAGGCCCAGGTCCTTGCGGACCGTCTCGGCCGTGCAGGCGGCGCCCGAGCGGCCGGAGCCGTTGAGGGCGGAGACTTTGCCGGTTTTGGCGTCGTAGAAGAGGACGAACATGTCGCCGCCGATGCCGGTTGAGGAGGGTTCCGTCATGTTCAATGCGGCGGCTGTTTTTCTTGTTAGTTGACTAGATTTCGTGGCTTCGCGACTCTCTGGCAGAGTGCGAAGGAAAGAGCGAGAAGAAAGACGTCGAATAGTAACTACTTACCAACGGCAACAGCAGCGTCCTAAACTTACACTCGCTCGTTAGCCAGTCCCCGTTCACTTTGCCATCCCAACAGATCATTTTACTTCTTGGGGACAGTCGAGAGAATAGAATTTTAAAAAGCGAAAACGAAAAACAAAACATACCGCGGCATTCCCTCCCTTCTCCAACACCTTAATACCACACTTCGCCGCCAACGGCTGCGTACAAGCCACCACCCCCTTCGTACTATGCACCACGCTCCTCCTGCTGGCGAACGTCCACGTCCCACTCTCCGGCGACGACTTGTTCTCCTGGGTGCTCATGATGGAAGAATAGCGCTGTGACGGAGAGGGGCTAGTTAGCTTCACATGTAAATGGCCGGTTCGGAGTTAACATGCCTGACAACGGGAAGATGGATCAGAGAATCTGTTCCAAACCAAAAATCTAGAATTTCCAATGGAATAAATCAATCGAGGCTTTAGACCAGACCAGAAACTCAACCGACTCCTTGACATTTTATATACACGTAATTCTACGCCCTTCCCAGGCTTGGCTCTGTCTTTAGTTTGAGTCACCAGTTGACCCTTTTACGTTTTATTTACAATCGTACCGTTCACCCCTCAGTCCCCTCAGTCCGAGATGCGACTCTTGGATGCGGGGCTGCATCGGCGTCGCTCGGCTCAGACTAGGATGCGGGTCTGTCCGCGTGGACGCAAGAAGATTCGATAAATGCCGACGCCTGCAGACATACATAGAATCTGGAGTGAAATTGTCCAAAGTGAAATGGATTCCCCTCATCTCGGGACTTTCCGCTACAAAGTACCCGGGTTGTATTGTGTCTACACGCTACAAATATATAAAATGATCTCTCAGTCTCTCCTCCGCACGCTGCGAATCACACACCATCACATTGGGACATTGGCAAGCACAGCATCTTCACGCTAAAATCCATTCTGGAATCATCATCATCTATTAACGTTTCCATGCCGTATCTAGTAAACGAGTTGAACAAACAAACATCGCAATATCGCTGATACGACCCTGCTGAGCGCCGTACTCATTCCTCTTGGAGCTAATCGATGCTTTGGTAGGCATTTCCCACCAAGAGCCTCGCTTCGGCTCAATCCTGCCCCTAATCATGCTACTACGAATCATGATTCCAAGCAGAAACCTGCACGATCCTGGCAGCAGATTCAAACCAAGAGGAGAGAAGTACACATCGCTCATGCAGCATTCCCAGATCCCAGATAACCACGCACAGACAAACACCAAAGGAAAACAAATTGAAAAAGAAACAAAGAAATCAGCCCCAGCCACTTCAGTAATGAACTAGGCTCCACTTGCTTCGCCATGCTTCTCTCATTCTTGCCCGTACGGAGTCAGAGATACTCATCGCCGATGCCAAGGTGCTCGGGATCCGCCTTGACAATACGCATGGTGTTCGTGTAGCCCATACCTCCACGCCAGCCTTGCATAATGACAATGGTCTCTCCGCGAGACAAGACGTCAAGCTCAATGGCCCGAGAGACGCCCCACTTGATGCGACGATCAACATCTTCCTGCCAGTTGACCTTGTCAAAGTCGGGCTTCTCCTCGGGGAAGAAGAAGGGGTACACGCCACGGTTCAAGTGACCGCATCGGGAAGTGTGAGCATTGCGCGTGATCATGATGATGGGGCAGACAGGCCTGTACTTGGCCAAGAGACGGGCCGAGTTTCCAGAGGTGGAAAGGACGACGATGGCGCCGGCACCGAGGTCGAGCGACGCGCGGACGGCGGCCATAGAGACCGACTCGGTGATGGAAATGGGGCCGTCATGAGGGAGGGACACCATCTCTTCGTACAAGCTAATGTAGGGGATCGATGCCTCGGCGCGCAGACAAGCCTCGCTCATCTCGCGAACAGCAAGCTCGGGGTAGTTACCCTTGGCCGTCTCACCGCTGAGCATCACACAGTCGGCTCCGTCGGTGACAGCGTTACCAACATCGCTGATCTCGGCACGAGTGGGTCGGGGGTTCTTGATCATGCTCTCAAGCATCTCTGTAGCGAAAAGTCAGCTCAGTATCACTAGCTCGAATCGCTATGTATCAACGGAAAGGGGGATTGATTCGGAAACGACTTCGACGTACGGGTAGCGCAGATGACGGGCTTTCCGGCGATGTTGCACATGGCAATAATCTAGCAGGTAGGTAGGTTAGTACCAGCACTGTTGACTTTCACGTCTTTTCACGTCTAGCAATGACGTTAAGGGATGCATACCTTCTTCTGAGCGTTAAAAACTTCGGCGGCGGGAATCTCAATACCCATATCACCTCGGGCAACCATGACGCCGTCGGTCTCCTTGAGAATGTCGGCAAAGTTGTTCAAGCCCTGGCGATTCTCAATCTTGGCAATGATCTTGATGTGGGCACCGTCCTCGCCGAGAACGTCACGGATGTCGCGGATGTCCTGTCCCCTACGAATAAAGCTAGCAAAGATCATATCAACTCCATTCATGACGCCGAAGCGCAGATCGTTCTTGTCCTTCTCGGAGAGAGCGGGCAGATCGATATCGGTATTGGGCAGGTTGACACCCTTCTTGGAGGAGATGAAGCCATTGTTGCGGGCGCGAACCTCAATGGTCTTGTCGTCTTTGATGTTCAGGACATCGAACGCGAGGACACCGTCGTCGACATACACAACTCGACCAGGCGCAATGACCTTGGTGATGTTTTCATAGTCAACATACCTGAGCCGGCGCGACTCGCACATTAGCATACGAAATCACTTTTTCGATGTTCTGATCGATTTGCCCTAGGCACGTTGCTGGGGGTAGTGGTTGTGACTAGTTAACTCACATGTTCTCGGAATCACAGGACTTGGCGTACTGCTCGTCGGTGGTGATGTTCAAGATGGTGCCGGCAGCGATGGGGATATCAACATCGTCCCTCGTGTTACCGGTTCGGATCTCAGGGCCCTTGGTGTCGAGGGCAATGGCGACCTGGCGGCCAGACTGGGTCTCCTCGGCAGCTCGGGTGTTGTCAATGACGGACTGGTGGTATTCATAGGTGCCGTGGGAAAAATTCATTCGGACAATGTTAAGACCGGCCTTTCACAGTGTCAGCAAAACGATTGGGCCAAAACATTCTTCAAGTCCGGTGCCTGAGAGGCAGCTGGGGTAAGATGGTAGAATGGGCAGTGAGATGGCAGGAGAACAGCTGGAGAGCTTTGAGCCAGGGCCTCTCCCGCAGAGAGGGTATTCCAGAAGAGGACAGCCTGGCTAGGCCTAAAGAGCTCCCATAGAGTTGCAACAAGATGTTTAGGAAAATCATCTGCTTAATACATGTACTAACCTGACGGAGCCTGTTGATAGACTCAACAGAGTTGGTCTTGGGACCAATAGTGCAGATAATGGATGTCCTTCGATAGTTCTTGGCTGGGGTACGGGTGGTGTCGAGATTGGCAAGCCAGGCGATACGACCGCTAGTCGCAAGCAGACTGTTGGAGTCATTCGAAGTAGCAGCAGGAGGAATGGTGGGGATACTCCAAGAGTATCTCTTAGATATGGAATAGCGCTTTCCATGGGACATTTTGGGCGAGCAGGATTGATTGTTGAGTTCCTAAAAGGGTTGTGAAGCTGAAGAAGGAGCTGGTGTTTAGTGAATGAGCTCTACAATGAGCCTGGTAGCTCTGTATGATGTGTGTAGATAAGGAGTGTGATGTAAAGGAGGAGGTACCCTAGGAAAGGAGAGAAGAGAAGAGGAAGAAAAAAATTAGCTTTGTTTGTCTGGAGGAAGGTGGCAGGTAAAGCAGGAAGGTAAAAAAGCAGGAGTTTCGAGGTTGGAGCAGGAAGGCACACAGGAGCTCTTACTTTGGATATGAAGCTGGCAAGAGTTGTTGGGGTAACTATGCTCTCGAGAAGCTTTGAGTGTTCAGGAGGAAAAATGGTATTGATGTTGATGGGAAAAATGCCTCGCAAAAACCCCACCTCGAATCTAGTGTCGAGTGCAACGACGAAAAGAATTAAGAAGGAGAAAAAGCTTGGTTTCCAAGCTTCTGTTCTTGAGTGGGAGGGTGTGGGAGATGTTTTTTTGTTGTGACTAGAGTGTCCGATGTTGGCGAGGAACTTAGGAAGCGGGAAGGAAGGTTGGGCTTCGGCGGGGTAAATGTAAGAGCCAGGCCAGGACCCAAGTATTTCCCATTGCCAAAACGGAGAAGCAGCGAGGGATGATTGGGATGATTGGGATAATTGGGGGGGGGGACAGTGCACTGTACACTAACAAGTGTACCTCAATTACGTACCTTTCCTTAGCTCTAACAAGGAAGGAGGAAACGGAGCACTTCACAAGGATGAGTACGTACTTTGACACCGAAACCTGTCGATTGCTCGTGGGAAGCTGCTTCTCCTTCTTCCCCAGGCTTGTACTTCGTACTTCATCCCTTCTGATCTGGTCTGCATCTGTCTGCAGCATCCAGAATTCCAGATGCAGATCTCCGTGCTATTATTGCTACTTAGAAGCTACCAGGTACTGACACCTTATCTACCAACGACCTGCGGTATCAACAACATCGAATCGCGGGAGCAGGGAGCCACGCTGGATCTGAAAAGCTCTCCGATAGGATCCCGAGGCAGCAAGCTCCCTTGCCAACTCTTGTCTTGCATTGCAGTAGCAGAATTTTACCTCCTATCCCTGACAGCAAGATGCCCTGTTTCGTCTAAGCTACCCGTGGATGTTACTGATCTGATCTCATAATCGTCTCGCCAACATCCCGTCTCCGGGCATCCAGTAACAGGTCCAGTTTCAGCAACGAGGCATCTGGTCTGGTCGTCCTGCCCACCAGGTGTCCAGGACCGGTCCCGGGCCGCGAGGTGGTCTAACCATCACAATCGGCCTTTCTTTCAACACTTTCCCGCCCACTTTAGATAGGCCTGGCACTATCCTCGTACTACATGGTCTGTCAAGGCAAATTAGCGTCAGACAACGTATTTGAAGCTCCCCGCCGATATTATATCTGGTCTCAATTAAAAGGGGCTGCTCGTCTTAGACTCGATTTCATTCTGCGTTTTCTCTGTTGAATGCTGTTTCTCAGCTCAGCGACGGTATCAAGCCCAACGGCGTCGCCGGGTCACCACGATGTACTTCCGTGCGAATAAGAAGTTGAGGTCCCCACAAGGTCGCCTTCTCTCACGTCACTAAATCACCGCGATGCAGCCCCCCACCCGTCCAGGTCCTGCTGGCTGGCTCGCCCCTCAACACCCTTGCTATGATGACATATGCTGAATACGTACTCTGTACTCGTTGTAATACGTAATGCCACTTTGGAAGTTGGAGGATAGCTTCGAAATTCGCTAACCACTATAATCAACCCCCGGGAGAGGTTTACTCTTCTTGTGCTAGTACGACTTCTTGCTGCTACCACTTAGCCTGACTCATTGATCCTCTCTTCAAGGTAACGAATGAGCCGCTGAAGAGTTCTCCCTCTCCCGCCGAAATACGACCGCCTCGACCATCGACCCACCAGGAAAGGCCCATCCTGACGGAAAACATCTCCTCCTGGTCCGAAAACCTCACCATGCTAAGGCTCGCAATATCCGCCGTCCATCCCATGCCCCACTCACTCAGGCTATTTATTACATAGTTTCTTACAACTACACTACATCCCTCGATCGATGCGGCAGCCCATAAGGCCTCCTGGAGAGCTGCGGGCGTCCCCCTGAATACTTACTTCCTCCGTGCTCAACCAGGGACAGACTGGGACGGAATTACAACATTTGAACTATGTGTCCTTTTGATGCCGTGGCTCTGGACGGGTTCCTCTCTTCTGGCCTCCTCTTTATCGCTTCTATCATATTATGGAGACTTGGCCGCTGACTAGCCAGATAGACAGATCAATGTGTTAGCAATCTAGTTAGATTCCTTCATAGTCTTTCCTTTTTAGCGTTCAACATTCACAAGTGGTGAGCTCCACTGGCACATGTCAAAATGACCACAAAATGACCACGGCACGTGGCAAGGCATCAATCAATTGATGTTAGAACTAGACTGGTCAATATCCCAGCTTCTTTCTGCCATTTAAGAAAACCATCCGTAGTAGTAGTACATCTAGGAATACATATATATAACTCAAACGCACGTCGAGTCACAGTCCCGCGACTGTTTCTGAGATCTCCCCCATCTTTTAGACTCGTACGTGGGAGAAGATTTATTGACAAGGTTGCCGTAACGACAGCCTTGCTTCACAATGCTCCCACAGCCTAATAACACCCCCAGCTCGGGCAGGCCTCGCAGAGAGGCATGCGGACCCATAACCATGGATCCCACCATCGTGCTTCGCCCTTTCCCTAGCATAGAATCTGCTGATACCGACATCTCCTTCGTAGACTAATCGTCCGTGCTTATTATGCGCCTGTTGGTATGTAGTCGCCGATGCCTGCCGAGGCAATCGTATGCATGGTATTCCCTCCTGGCACGCTGACTGCTGTGCCGTGCTGTTTGTGTCGAGAAACGCCGAGAGCATGTGAATGGAATGAACAATCAGTGTAAGAGAAAAAAAAGAAAAAAAAGGAAATAAAGGTGCCGCCAAACTCCTAACAAGCAACAGGCTACTCGTGTCGGAATGTACACTGATCACCCCTGGCACATGTGCCTTGTTTGTAGAATATGCATGGCTTCGTTCCGATAAGCGCTCGGTTAACCGGCCGGTGGGGTGGGAGGTTGCCCGAGGTCTTGTGCTTTCCTCGACCGCCACCATTACCGCCGTGTCGGCCATCTCTGTCTCTCTCCCTGTCCCTATCCCTGTCCCTGTCCCTGTCACGATCCCAATCCCTGTCCCTATCCCTATCACGCTCCCGTTCGCGGTCCCAATCGCGTGGGGGAGCGTCATCGTAATTTAGAGTGAGACCTTGGTCGCCACTAGAGCGGTGGTGGTGTGGCGGTGGCTGCTGGCCATGTTGTTGCTGTGTGCCCTGCTGCTGTTGGGATGCCATTTGCGTAAGCATCATGAGCTGCTGGTACGTCGTATCATTGGGATGAATCTGAGGAACTGCGCCGGACGTGACAGCTGGGGCGACCGCACTTGGCTGGGCCTGCGATTGTCCAAGAGCTGCGAGTACAGCTTGAAGTTGATCATTGGTGCCCGCTTGTCCTGACTGAACTTGAGCGGGCACGGGTGCAGGTGCAGCTGCGGGCGCAGCGGCTTGGGGAACGTTGCCGGCCTGCATCTGTTGTAGGATTGCCATGTACGGAGCGTAGGCTTGCTGTTGAGCATAGTACGCCGCCCAGGCATCCGCCCCAGCTTGATTCTGCATGGCCGTGAATTGTTCGGCCTCAGCTCGAGCCTTCTCCTCTGCTTCCTTTTTCGCCTTCGCAGCGGCGTCCTTGTTGTAGCCAAGCCACCATTCTTTTACAGCCTCTTTGCTATCCTTGAGCCATTCGGGAGGCTCGACCGGAGGGTACGGGCGGCCAGCTAGCTCAGCTGCAACCTCCTCAACGATGTCGGCAGCTTGTTGAACGCGAGGGTCGGGGTAGTCATGGCGACGGTGCGTCGTATGTGTAGGCTCCGGATCTTTCCATTGCTTAGCCCTATCGCTGGTAAGAAGCGCAATGATCTGCTCGTCCCGGGGCAAGGACTGGATCGCGGTGGGCAATGTGCCTTGTTGCAATTCCGGCGCAACGTGACCTGGCACGCGAGCGGGGGGTATCTGGCCACTGGCAGCGGCGGATCTGAGAGTATCGAGGATTGAGTTCACCTGGTTGGCGGGAGCTTTCTTGGAATCGATTCGTTTCATCGCATATTGCAAAGCAGAATCCCTTCCGAGCTGCTGAACCTCCTTCCAGCGTCGATGGATTTCCTCGAATCTTGGGTCATCCCTTGGCAGATGGCCGATCTTGGTCTCCACGAAAGGTTCAGCCCTACCTGCTAGCGGGCTCTTGGGCGTTGGAGGGATGTCGGAGATATCCTGATAAATGGCAATCAGGACCTTTTGCTCACGTTCCGCCATGAATTTCTGCTCTTCGGTGTTCACGACAAGGTCACCACCCCGAGTCGTGTAGGTCTTCTTCCTGTAATCTTCAGGGATATTGGAGAAATTCATTGGCGTAGGGTCGAGCCAGGGTCGGTAGGGAAGGTCGTCTTCTTCATCCTCCTCATCCTCGTCTAGGACCTTGCCTCGCCTCTTGAGAACCATGCCCTCACCCTTGTCGTCTGCCGCGTCACGTGTCATCCTAGAGTCGAAACCAGTATCTTCCTCGTCCTCCTTATGGAAGTATCTCACTTGTTCGAGCTCTTCGTCTGCCTTCCAGCTGACGCGCAGTCGTCGGCGGGCTTCCTTCTTGAGCCTCTTCGCCCTCTCTTCGGACGTTTCCTTCTTCTCGCGATCCTCTTTGGGATCCTTGGGCATGGGTTTGGCCTGAGGCTTTGGCGCGTTGATCGAGTCCAGGAGGGAGGCGATGCCTCCGGCGCTAGCAGAGGCTGATGAGGGTTTAGGAGGTTTGGGAATTTCGGGTTTCGATTCGGGCTTCGCTATCGCTTTCTTTTGCTCAACCTTGACGTTTTGCTTATCCTCGGCGGTCGAAAGCTTGCCAGTGTCAGGCTTGACAGGTTCAGATTTGGTGGGTTCAATCTTGGGAGCAGGTTTGGAAACTGCTCGGCTCTTCCCTGGAAGAATGCCCGCCGTCGGACGAGGCTTGGTTAACGCGGGCTTCGACTGGGTAGCACCTGCCACTGTTCCCAACTTCGAGGAGGCTAGGGAGGAGGATGCGGTTGCGCCCGAGTCTATGGCTTGCTTCTTGACGCTGCGAGAGTCGGGTTCATCGGCGCGGGCTCGTTTACCGGAAGCACTGTCGGTGGCCGTCTTCGAGGACGTCAGCTTTGCCTTGGTTGACGAAGCGGTCGCAGACTTCTTGGGAGATGCCTCTGAATCCAGCTCTTTTCCCTTCTTGATTTTTGACATGATGGCAGCTAGGTATTCCTTCACTTCTGCATCGCCCTTGTCCGAGAGACGGCGTCGGATTGTTTCCAGGTTTGTCTGTGATGCTATCTTCTGAGTGATCCTGAAGTTGGCGAGCAGTCGGAGAGCTGATTTGAGCATTTGACCTGAGAAATCTCCGGCTTTGATGCAAGCGATGAGTAGATTCATCAGGTTGAGCACTAACTTGCTGTGGCCTCCAAGATTCTCCAAGACCACTTCATCGCCCACCTCATTGGCAGCGTCCAACGTGCGGCAAAGGATTTGCTGCTTCAAGGCGGCATCTGCTTGCAGTTTCGGTACTTCCTCGGGTTTTTTATCCTTGGTCGCCTGATCGATGTCCTGTCTCGCCCTCATCATTTCAGCTCGGCGCGCAATGATATATTCGCCAGCCTGCTGAACAGCACCTGCCAACAGAGCTGTGGTTCGAGTCGCCGAAGCATCGATATGGACGATACCAATAATGTCCCAGGCCGCACCGTCAATAGGATCAGCCGGGCGAGTCTCTGGCCGGACCTAATAGAATTGGCATTAGCTACTTGGAATAACAGAATGCATGCCATGTGCCTGACGGTATGAAGAGACTTACAGGTTTATTACGCTCCTCCTCGGCGAGCTTCCGCGCAAGCCTTTCGGCCTTGGCCTTAGACGCCTCATCTGCCTTGAGCTGCTCCTTGAATGCATCTTCAACACCATCAAGTCAGTGTCTCGAACAAAGCAGATAATCCGCATGATGAACGTCATTCGCTATTCACTTACGAGGATATTCTGTGTATTTGGGACGACGAGAACCTAGACCGGCCATCGATTTCTCAAACTGAGCCAGAAGGTCCTTGGCGTCACGCCTTCGGTCCTCGAGGCCCGCTCCGTTACCGGATGGCTTGAACCTATCCGTGAATTGACCTTGTATCTCACAGGGAAGAGTTCGTCCAGGGAGAATAGGATTTCTAGACTGAGAAGGCAATGCGACGAGAGGCGCCAACTTATCATAACTCTTCGGGGCTTTCGAATCGTTAGCACGAAACGCAGCGCAAGGGGTTGGTCGGGTGGGGTGGGGGTCGGTCAAATGATGGAACTTACTTGGGAGCTTTATGGTACGGGGGCTTATAAGATAAAAGGCTCCCTGAATGCCAGAGAATTTTGTTTTGCTGCTAGACGATACTTTTCTAAAGTCGTTGAGGGCGTCTATGTCTTCTCTAGTCATCCTAGGTAGAGGAAGAAATCCCGGTTGATCAGTCGCCTTAGCAGAAGTGTCAGCATGCAAGCTGGCTGGCACCGCATCGGTATCGGAAGCCTTCTTGACACTACGTTTCCTCTTCTTGACTGCGGGTTCGGTTGAAATGTTGGAGTCTACGGATGCCTGGGAAGGGCTAGGAGCGGCTGCCTGCTCAACCGTACGTTTGGTTCCTTGAACGTTTGCACTTGGCGCGTGAGACTGAAGCGTAGAGGCAGGTGAAGAAATCTGGCTGGAAATATTCCTTCCCGCCTGGGTTAGATTTCCATGCTGCGGGGCGGGTGCGGGTGACGGAGAGGGAGTGGTTTGGGGGAAGGATGAAGGGTGGTGCTGCAGGTACGCTTGTGTATATTGTGGTTGAGGTTGGGTCAGGGCATTCTGCGCCGCGGGGCCCAGCTTTTGCTGGGGCGGCATAGCCTGGGGGTACGTCGCCGCCTGCGGGCCCCCGTATATCTGACCTCCTCCCATCGGCTGCCGAGCGGGCTGCTGAGCTGGCTGGGCATACACTTGGCGTTGCTGATAACTTTGCGGTGGTTGTTGCTGCTGAGAGTGCTGGGGTTGTGCCTGCGGTGCTGGCTGCGCCGGCCGCTGCTGCGGCTGCGATTGCTGGGGTTGAGGTTGCTGCGGCTGAGGATGCCCGATCTCATATGCTTGCTGAGCATTGGATTGATGAGCCTGGGGCCGACCCATCGGCTGAGACGGGGAGAAAGATAGAGACTGCTGGAAAGCATGCTCGTTTCCGGAAGGGAAAGAAAATCCTTGCTGTTGAAAAGCCTGGGCCGGGGACTGGCGTTGATGAGGTTGGACCGGAGAAAAATCACCCAAACCGGGAACCATATCCAGCTTGTTCTGTGCACTAAAGAGATCCTGCTGCAGGGAGTCAAAGCTGGAATCTAGGAACTCCTGGCTATTCTGATACTGAGGCAACCCAACCTGGCCTGCGCCGAAATCTCCCGCAGGAAGTGAAGGAGCACCACCGAGGCCATCGCTTATAAGATGTCCCCCTGCGTGTGTAGTTGCTGGATAGAAACCGGTACCGTTCGGTGTTGACTGGTCCATTGACGAGTACATGGACTGGTCAGGCATAGGCTGGGCCCATGGCTGGGAGCCATCATCGAGAGGCCCCGACTGGTCTGGAAACCCATAACCAGCCCAGTCATTGTGGTCATCAGAAGTTGACCCATTTGGGTTTGGATTCCAAGACTCCATCATGAGTCGAGGAACTGGGAAGCTATGACGGTTGTCAGCAGCTGACACTATTACGAGCCAGTTGCCAGCTGCCCGGGGGGTGACCGGCCAAGTCTCCTACTAGCAGAAGAAAAGCGCGTGGTGGTAACCCTCCACTTACTTCAAGTGAGGAAAAACCTATTGGACAGGAAAAATGTTAATTAGAAACACGATGCGGAATCGACCGCTAATGGCCAAACATACCTCGAAAAGGAATCGCCGCTAACCCAAGATGGAACTAGGAGGCCAGGACTGAAAGATGGTGTGCCTGGGAAAGAGTTTCAAAGGAAAGATTAGCATTGTTTTGAAAAAATAGCAGGCAGCATTGAGCAGCAAGATTCCATGAAAATTTGAATGAACGATGATGGGTGCAATGTGTGTGAGCAAGGTGAGCAATAGAATGTGAAAGGGGGGTATAAAAGTGGATTGTGGCCATCCTCAAAGTCGTCCAGCTCTTCCAGAGAAGAAGAAAAGAGGCCTGAGTTGTGTTTGCAGGCCCTGCAGCTTCGACTGGGTTGCAAATTATCGCTTCAGCACTTGATAGAGTCTGTCCAACGTGTCTTCTGTCTTCCGTATCCCCAGAGATTTTGAGGTTTGCCTCGGTCCTATTTTGCCCTTGGGTATCGTAAAGCTCAAAGTAACATATCCAAGCCGAATTATTAATGCCAGCTTGCAAAACGAAATTTGAATGCCCGCTCGAAAATGAAAGAGGCGCCAAGAGAGTGTTGTGACGAAGTCGGCTTTAGACACGGTCGGGACTTAGAATACCAGCCCTCTCCTTTCCGAGGAGTTGCCCAACTCCAGAGAAAAAGAAAAGAAAGATCTCCAAAGCGCCACAGCCACCGGTCGCAATGCATTGATGTGAAGTTATGTGAAGTTATCAAGTTGCTGCTTCGGCTGTACAAGAGCTTCCGAAATTTTCAAAGTTGGAATTGTCCGACCCGGCGACTATTGCTCATGCTTGTACACAGGAGTCAAAAGTGTCCGGCTCGGACGCCTGTCTGCGTGACGGAGAGGTGTCTACTCTGTTCTCCATCCTTCGCACGCGACTCTCTTCTTTGAGCATCTCCTCTTCTAAATTCTCATACCACACAACCATCACCCGCAGTTTAAATATGCTGGGTAATGGGGAGGTATCCAAAGAATAGGATTTTCAAGATATCACATACAAAGCTGCTGAAGCGATGGCGGCTCGAAGGGGTGTGTGTTGATGGAATCGACGAGGCTAAAGGTTGAAGGGGAACACAAGAGGACAGACGTGGGGGGATAAATGATGGATAGATGGATAGGATTGATGGGTGATGTTGAAGGCGCTGCTGGTGCGGGACCTGAAGAAAGACCTACTTGAGCTTGTTCCTCCAATCTACAGAGAAAGCAACCATTCATGGCGATGTTTCCCATTTGGCGAGGCAGTCAAGAACGAAAACAAGTTGACGATTACAACATTTGATGGGGTGGTCAGGTCGAGGGCTTTAAAAGAGACCGAGTTGGCGAACCTGAAGAGGCAGAGTCGCGTGCGGGTGTTGAGTTTAAGATTGGGTTGTGCTGGGAGGAAAAGGTTGGGCACAGTGCACGAGGGCAACAGAGGTACAAAAGTGCAGGGAGAGCATCCGATGGAGAAAATTGCTGTCTTTCCAGGCGCAGCTTTTGGAGAGTTGGCGAGCTGGCAAGACTCGGGGAAGCCGAACCGGGGCGGAGCAACAAGAACGCGACCAGGAAGAAAAGAGAAGATGAGAAGAAGATAAGACGCTTGTCTGGAATCCCGCTTTTTACGGTCGCTAAGTGATGAGTGTTGAGAGCATAAATGGTCGCCTGCGTTGTTGCTGTTGTTTGCGAGCTGAGGAGAAGGAGAAGAGGAACAGAAGGCAGGAAGACTACAGGAGGTTGGGAAGGTCATGGAGCTGGCTGGCGGACAAACTGGCTCATTCCTGTTTCGAAATTCAGCCGTCTTAGGTAAAAATCAAATGCCAGATAGCTCTGACCCGTGCTTTCCTTCCCTGCATTGTACTCCCTTGCTGACATCAACAGGGCCTGGCCTAGGCAGGGGCCATGGAAATTCTGGCCAGATTACCCAGTATTCTACCGACCTGACATCACTACAGTCAATAAACTCCTATCTGCACTGTGATTAAGCATCATCCAAGTCCTTTGGCCAGCAGAGCTTCTTCTCGTGGTACAGGCGGCCACCTAAGAACGGAGAGATTGCGAATTCAACCTTGCTTGCCCACCCACCTCAGATCACGGCTTATGAAGGTAGCTACGCTAGTTTTATCTTGCTGATTGATTAAGCTAACTGGAACAGGGTTCCTGTGTGCACTTCAATATCATCATCGTACCAGGTCGATCAATTGCAAAGTGCCCCTCCACTAGCTTGGGGACCTTAAGATGGCAACCAAGGAGAATAGCTTGAGAGACAAGCAAATTGGTATGCCTTGCCCTTTCTTGAGTACTGAGCGCATACATTTTCCTCCTAACGGCGTCTCTGTAGCCTCTATTAAGCGGATCCTCAACCTGAACCACGACCTCGAGACAAACGACTCGGAGGACACCAATGCCAACGGCGGCATCCTCGCCACTTCGGCCCAGATACTGACCACCGAAGGTGAACCGATCTGGAAGGTCCTTGTCTTTGATGACCTTGGTCGCGATGTAATTAGCAGCGTGCTCAGGGTCAGCGACCTACGGTCTATGGGAGTCACCATGCACATGTAAGTCTTTGGTTCTATGTTGCAGAGTGTCTGCAACCCCTAACACAATCATGTCTTCAAAAGGCACATCGGAGCGTCGCGACACCCCATTCCCGAGGTCCCGGTCATATATCTCGTCGAGCCTACTTCGAAGAACCTACAATCGATTACAAGCGATCTCCAAAAGGGACTCTACTCTCCCGCCCACATCAACTTCCTCTCCTCCTTACCCCGGGTCCTTCTCGAAGAGTTTGCTGCGGAGACTGCGGCTGCCGGAACATCCGAACATATCGCGCAACTTTTCGACCAATATCTTAACTTTATCGTTGCGGAACCGAACCTCTTCAGTCTTGGGCTGCAGAAGGAGCACACGTACTGGGCTTTGAATAGCGCGAAGACAAGCGATGCGGAGCTTGAGCGGGTAGTTGACAGGATTGTGAGCGGCTTGTTCAGCGTCGTCGTAACACTTGGTATGTTTGGGTTCCCTTCCCTCGCCTGCCTCCTAGGTTTGAGGAGCTAACACTTATGGAGGCGTCATTCCCATTATCCGATGTCCTAAGGGCGCTGCAGCTGAGATGATTGCGACGCGACTTGACCGCAAACTCCGAGACCACATCCTCAACTCCAAAGACAACCTCTTCTCGCCAGGCGCTCGACCTACTTCCTCGGCTAGCGGTACACCCGCATCTCGTCCTGTTCTCATCATTCTCGATCGAAACGTTGACCTAATCCCGATGCTCTCACATTCGTGGACATACCAGTCCCTTGTCCACGATGTGCTTAACATGAAACTCAACCGCATTACTATCGAAACCCCTATAGACGAGAATAATCCCAGCAAAGGTACTTCCAAGAAGAGCTATGATCTCACAGCGAATGATTTCTTCTGGGCAAAGAATGCGGCTCTCCCCTTCCCCCAGGTTGCTGAGGACATTGATGCCGAACTCACGCGGTACAAGGAGGAGACGGCGGCGATTACCAAGAGGACCGGTGTTGCCGACTTGGAAGATTTGCAGAATGATGCCAGTGCGAGCGCCCAGCACCTCAAGGCAGCCATAACGTTGCTGCCAGAGATGAGGGAACGGAAAAGCATCCTCGATATGCACATGAATATCCTCGCGGCCCTACTTACTGGAATAAAAGACCGACAACTCGACAGCTTCTTCGAGATAGAGGAGAATGTCATGAAGAATACCAAAGCACAGATACTCGAGATCATCAAGGACAAGACGAAAGGCAACCTCCCGATTGACAAGCTCCGGCTCTTTGTGATTTGGTTCTTAAGCACTGAACTAGACGTCAGCCGTTCCGAATGGGAAGAGTTTACACAGGCCTTTAGCGAGTTGGGCGTTGACGTGGAATCGTTGGCGTATATCCGACAGTACGTGTTTTTTGTCCCACAAACTCCCCGATGGATGAACAAATTTCCGTTAACATTAGCTACAGAGTCCGGGCGACGACGAAGATGACCCAATTAACAACCATCAACAGCACCTCGGCCGCCCAACAGTCATCCTCCACCGACCTCTTCCAGCGCTTCTCTTCCATCTCTAATCGGCTTACCGATCGACTCAAGGAAACTGGTGTTCCGACCGGTCTGTCCTCCAACTTTGAATCCCTTATCGGCGGCATCAAGAACTTCCTCCCCGCGAACCGCGACCTCACCATCACCAAGATTGTCGAGAGCATAATGGATCCCTCCACAGCATCTAGTTCAGCCATTGCAAAGACGGAGAACTACCTCTACTTCGATCCCCGGTCCGCCAACGCCCGCGGCACCATGCCTCCGCCAAGCGCTATCCGTTCTGGCGGCACTAACCCCCCTGGCTCCATGCCCGGCGCAACGGGCCTCGGAGCTCACGGAGCCGGCACTGGCGCGAGTTTCGGCCAGAGGAGGCAAGGCTTCACAGACGCCGTCGTGTTTACGGTCGGCGGTGGGAGCATGGATGAGTATGGCAACCTGCAGGAGTGGGTGGCTAGAACAGGCGGTGACCGCGCGAAGAAGCGTGTCGTCTATGGAAGCACGGAGCTGTTGAACGCCAGGGAGTTTATCAAGGAGGAGCTTGAGAAGTTAGGAAAGGAGATTAGTAGCTAATGTTGGAAGACACGCGTAGGGGCCGTGTAATAATTTTTCTTTTCTGTTTCTTATTTCCGTCTATGAACGATTCACAAGAGAAAATGATTCTGTTGTTGGCTTATTTAGAAGGCGCGCTGAAGAGCGATGTTAGCAAAATAGGGAGTAATCACAATAACGCAATGGGATTGTATCGCATTAATCTCGACCACGAGAACCAAGATCGATTTCCACAAGACTCGATTTTTCAGTTTCGTTGGTGTGACATTTCGTATTCCGCCCCGGAATAGAATCAAAAGCTATGCAGAAGATGACACCAAGCATCTCCCAACGCGTCCTGGGCGATTCATTGATCATCTATCCTTAGTATTATTTGGGAGCCCTACTTCTATCTACGAATATCAACTCGACGAAGACGACGTTCACGGGATCCCTGGCTTAATATGGAGAGGATCATAGACATTATCTTGAAAAACTAGAGTGACTAGCATTCTAGCCAAACGCAAGTTAGCCCCCAAGGGATGCCGAACGGGAGCACAATGGAAAACGAAACCTGTCACGATGCCCTATGGAGAGGCTTGCACCTTTCTCCGGGGAAATATTTAATATACCAAGAAAACGACAACGTGTTTTGCATGGCGGTGATCACCTGCGCGTACTGTTCTATCCCCAGCAGCTCGGTAGGCCCCAAGGAAAATGGCACGTCTCTTTCTCAAGTGATGTTGGGAATCGGTGACATCGCGATCACGGAGAATGGCATCCACGTAGCCACTCCCCCTAGAACATATGTCTCGGGCTGACTATCACTTAGGCGGTGTGTCGAATGCGTCATGAAAGATGAAGAGCCGACGCTGTCTTGATATCCAATGGTACCAATGATGCTGTTGATGCCATCATGATAATGGTGATTTGGACAAGCCAAAGCCCTCGAAGTAATATCAAGCTCTAATTATATCTAGGAGTGGTCTGCATAGCCGCTTTTTCATTGCTCTTGCTAACATCTACCGTTTCGGCAGAACCTACCGATCTTGTATGTCATGCATACTCCGCCCCATGACGATGCTTCCCTTTCTACCGCTAGTGCATAGCTTCTCTCCGAGATATTGGCATGAAGAACTGGGGATCTTATACGTATCTACTCTCTTTCGCTTTCTCTAAAGACGCATCTGCTCAGATCTGAAGTTACTTACCTCGATGACGAGCCTGCCCTACCTTCTTCCTCTCACTTATAAAACCCTTTCCTTATCCCGAGTCTCAAGGAAGCTCTGGGGTCTCTCATTCAGAATTCAGTTCATAGTTTGTCGCTTCATTGCCCAGCGTGATATGAGAACTAGATATCAAGCTGACCTCCCTGAAACGAGCTTCATACGTCACGACAACGACATACTAATTCCAAACAATGGACACCTTTGATCCCTCAAAACAGTCCTTCGACATTACCACCGCCAATGGGGCCGTCATCTCTATAGGCATCTCATTACTCGACAGAAACTACCACGAGATGCTCGGCATCAGCATCAACTACGGCTCGCAAATCGGGGCATCCATCATAATGCTCATCGTCGTCCTCACCCTGAATCCGAAAGCCAAGCTCCACAAGATGTGTACAATCCTCCACATCACCTCTCTCATTGCCAACATCTTTCGCATGGTCCTCTTATCCATCTACTTCCCGTCTAAGTGGACCGAGTTCTACGCCATGTTCTCCGGCGACTACTCGCGGATAACAGACACGGATATGCGCAATAGCGTTGCGGGAACGATTTCCTCTTACATCGTCGTGGTCCTTGTTCAAGCTTCGCTTATTGTTCAGGCTTGGCCAATGGTCAAGCCCTGGCCTCTGAGGGCCAAATGGATGGTCTGCATTCTCTCGCTGGCAGTCTGCCTCACGACGATAGGGTTTCGCATGGCGTTTTGCATATTCCAAGTCAGGGCAACTCTTGCCATGCAAAGCGCTAGCGAACCCCAGTGGGTGGCAGGTTATAGCATCATCCTCGATGCCTTATCGATCTGCTGCTTCTGTGCACTTTTCAACGTGCAGCTCGTCGCACATCTTGTGAGGTACGGGAAATTCCTTCCCTCCAAAAATGGAATCAAACCCATTGAGGCGTTAATCATGGCAAATGGCCTTCTAATGATTATACCGGGTAAGGTTTTATTTTATCTTATATTTATTTTATTATTGTTATTTTCTTCTTCTTTTCTTCCGCGCCGCCTTTTTTCGGAATGGGGTGGTTCTTACGATATCGCCTGCTTAATATTGCATATTCATCAATCATTTATGTCCTTGGGAGAGTCTTTAACATCTTCACTCCTTCTGCACTTTCAAAGCTAACATCTAAGCCGCAGCCATCTTCGCATGTCTCGAGTGGTCCACGTTCGCCAACTTCGAGGCCGCCTCACTCACCTACACTTCTGTTGTCCTCATCCTTCCCCTTGGCACTCTCGTCGCCCATCGACTCACTGACCGCTCCGCCCAGCACTTGCCTAATGAGTCTCACCAGCCTCATCGCAGTGGGCACTGGATCCACGCATGGCTGGACAGGCCGGGCGATGGACACCTTAGCACTGTCAATAGTGACCCAACTTCACATTCTGTCACACCGCTGCGTAAAACTAGGGTGGATAACACTTTGGAGGACAATGGCCTGGGATATGTCGAGGCTGAAGGGAAGATATTTAATCATGACCTAGAGACCGGAAACTTGTCGGCGATGGGCTCGGGGAGTAGGGCTGGTTGAGGCGAGTCATGTTAGTATGCTACAACAAGGGGACCACTTCCAAGGCTTATTTCTCAGGTTATCAAAGAGGAGTTAAGGTGTTAGATTGTGTTTGTTTCTGCCTCTTCTTGGTAGTGTAGGACTTTCTAGGATGCTTCCAGGCACTACTGTCACAGAATCCGATATGCAGGATAGTTGAACATGGACGATGCTGACTTTGTCCTTCCTCTGATGGTGTGTAGAATCCGAAGGTCAAATCCTAAGTCTATCGGACGGGTTAAGCCGAAATATTTAGACACATGATACCAACGGACCAGCCAGCCAGCGGCACGCAAATAACTCATGCCCAACTACTTCACATATCGCAGGTGCCGCCATGCGCTGTGTGCGGTACTGAGCTGAATGAGGCAGGCGCGTGAAGTATTGAGGTAGGAGGAGCCCTTCATCCAGAAAGAGCGGAATCAAGAAATAAGTTCTAGGTCGGTAACTGACGGCCAGAGGGGTAAAAGGCTAATGCACATCGTACTTGATGTTTGATGAGCGTCTGCACGACAAGAGAGCTACGATGGATTTCCCTGGCTGTGTTCTATCGACCTAAGATTTTCGGCTGGGGGCGGCTTAGCCAGTATTTACACACACCCAACCGCAGGTTCTGGCCCAGACTTCAAATAAGAATCCTGGACAGTACCCTAGGAATTCGTACCGTAGTAGTACTGGTTCTTGGCGTTGGGTTGTAATAGCTCCAAGCGTAGAAGATCCCCAGAACTGGCAGACTCTCGTTCCCCAATGCGGGGTATGGAAGGAGGAGAGGTCATCACACAGACAGGCCCATACCCGTTGCAATCTTCCTCACGAGAGCTTTCTTTAGGTACCATTCTCGCGCAAGACTTCTTGTAGTTTTGGCGAATACGGCAGGTGAGATGCGGCCGTGCTCGACAGCTCGGCCAAGCATGAAAATTGCATCTCCGATAGCACGCTCCTCCGCAACCAGGGTATACAATTGGTTAGCAACGACGGTGGGCGCCACCAACAACTCGTCAATATCCGGTTCCGAGTGTTGTCGGGAACTTTCAATGACAGCGTCCGCTTTGCGGAGAGCCTCCCGGAGAATGGTCGCATTGGAGTTTAGAAGCGCCGACACCTGGCTAAGCGACTGCCGTTCAGAGCCGAGGGTATTGTAGGCATTGATCATTGCGGCGCGTTGCGCCTCGAGCCCGGCTATGTAAGCATCATTCCTCTGGCGACTCTTTTCGCGTTCTTGGTATAGGGCTTTGCCTAGCTGGCGCAAAAGGGCGTCCCTCTCTGGATTAGGCGGGATGGGCGGTGGTGGAACGTTGCTCGGTTCGGGCTCTTTCATATCAAGAGGCTCATCGAGAAGATCCGGAGGGGGTTGTCGCTTTGGGGGCTGTATTTGTTGCTGGGTACCCCGCAAGGGCCCTTGCTGCCGGGGCACTGGTTGTTGCGGAGGCCCTCCGGGGTAGATGCCAGGCTGGTAAGCTGGGAAAACTTGGGGCTGTGGTTGCGAGGTTGAGGTTGGCCACTGAGGAGGATGTTGCGGGGGGGAAACAACATGCGGGGGAGACGCCGAGTGTACTGGTAGACCTGGCTGATGTGAAGGGGGAACAGTTTGCTGAGGGAGGGGAGGTGCGGACTCGTAGCGCGAGAAACGGCTTTCGCGATAGGGTTCAGCTGGCAATGTCGATACTGGGAGTTGTGTCGTCTGGTTATAAATACTATGTGGGCGAGGAGGCGGCGGCGGTGGGTGCGGAATCTGGTCGGAGCTCCTAGATGAACTTGGTTCCGGGGGAGACGTAGGCTTAGGAGGAACCTTCGGTAAGGGTTCAGGTCTCGAGGGAGGCGGCGGAGTCGGAGTGGAAACCGGCTGCGCGCCGGGCTTCGGTGGTGGGGGCGGGGCTTGACTGGAGCTGCCCAAGGGCTGGATTTGCTGGATGGAAGGAGGCCGGGGAAATGGGGACGACGCGGGACCAGGTTGGGGAGACTGAGCGTTGGATGGGGAAGCGCGCTGAGCTGCTTGTGGTGGCTGTGGCTGACGTGCGATAACTGGGGGTTCCTTGGCGAATATGTCGGTTAGGATGGTGAGAAGATCTCCGATAGTGGATTTCTAGGTCTAGAGTTAGGCTGATGTGCAGTAAAGGGTGGCCAGGGGAACACAGTTAGGCACGCATACATCCCAGAAATTCGCCCAGGCGGCTAGGTAGGGGTGGTAAACCTGGCCCTGTGGATCGACGTATTGACCTGGGCGTACGAGCATCGTCTCGGTCGGCTTAACGTAAACGAGGGGTGCGGCCTTGGGGTACGCATGTGGAACCCATAGCGATACCGGGAAGCGGTAGGTTGCGCCGCGAAACACTACGGGTAATGTGCCGGAAAGGTGGACTAGGAGGGCGGAGACTCCATTATCGAAGGCTAGGAGAAAAGAAGGAACTCAGTGTTAGGCGATCGAGAGCTGGAGGAAGCATTCCTTGAATGATGTAGACGTACTATGGACGTCTGTCCGGGGCGAGAGACTGGGATACAGCGAGAGCGCCTGGGCGACATCGTTGTAAGTCCTGTTGACATCGTGATATTCCTAGAGAAGGTTACGTTAGAAGCCTGTCTTGAGGAGTGCCTCGACGGCGATGCCAGAAGGAATGATGGCTTCATACACTCGTCAGGACGCTGTATAACCAGTTTAAAACATGCTGGGGAACAGGCATGGCTTATTGGGTGTCTTCGGGAAGCAAGAGGTGGCCTACGGGTTGGATCGTGCCGTGATCATTCACATGGAAGTTATAACTCCTTGAGGTCTTTGGAGGAGGCCTGCCATGGCTTCAATTTGCGGTTTGATGGTTTCGTCATGGAGCTTGGAAGCTCGGACCTCCCTTCCTGCCCCTTCCCCCACTCAGACTTGAGGCCTGGCTAATTTCTTGTACTAAAGTACTGGGGTACTCTAACAGAGGAGGGGGATGACTAATAACCAGGGACTTCTTTGACCTTGTGAAGGAATCACAATTGTTAACAGCTGTCGTCAACTCAAAATTCTAGATTGTGGCTAGAAACATAATTGATCATGCTGGAAATGTCAAATCCGCCATCATTACAAAGGTACAAATCCTCTCTACAGAACAATTCAACATTGTTGTTAATCTACTTTGTATAACTGGCTGTAACGGTTGCAAAGTGTTGAGAGGGTAGATCAGTGAATTGATCAACTGCTTAAAAGAGGGCACCGGAGGACAATCGGAGCCAGCCGGGACCACAAGAGAATACCTCGTAAGATAAATCTCGATGACACTTGGAACAGCGAGAATTGACTCGATACTGTTCCACCAAGGTACTCGAAGGAGTATAGTACTTGTACTGCTACTAAAATTAGTTTTGTAGGGCTCAATGGGATTGTCAAGTGACATGTCCCCATACCTCGTTTAAATTGTTACCATTGTACTTCATAGATGCACCGGCCAGCGAGAATATCTGCAACTCCCTCGTAATGCCGGCGACAAAAGAAGAGTAGAGACCCTGTCAAAGTGTCAATGCATATCATATTTTTAGCGTCATCAATTGATGTTGTGCGTGCGTCTGGGGGCGTGGGAAGTACTTGAGACTAACCCATCCTCGACCAAAACCAAAACCGATGTCCAGGAACCATGCGTCTACATCTGTTGATGTACGTATCTGCTCCCCAGCTCTTCTCTTGATCAACAGTTCAACACCACCTTGTGCTTGTCGTCCATCGGTGCCGCGGATCGACTTCCATTTCTGTGTCGCTGGTCAGGTGCCTGGTTCCTTAGAGCAGTCAACCGAGCCAACCGCAGACTTGGACCTCCCCAAGATTCTCCGACAACCTCGCGGCCATTCCGTACTCGGTCCCAGTTTGACGTCGTGTATCTCCGGGAATAACCTAGCGGCAGCTTTTTTTCTCCCCTTTTTTTAGGACGGACTTTTTTGTGGGATTTTTCTCCCTCCCTCGTTCGGTCGCATGTTCGTTGCGTTTCCATTGCCGCGTGTGGCGTTCACACAAGAATCTGGGCAGCGGAGCGGAGATGTCGACTTCGCCTTCCAATCCAGTTTAGACCATTCATGTAAACTAGTTTACTTCCAAAGTCGCCATTTCTTCAGTCTGTTGTTAATAATCCTAAAATATGAAAATAGAAACTGAAAGTGAATAAAATGACTCTTTCCGCCACTCCGCAGTAACCAAGTCTCCCTAGCACCTTCCCACCCCTTCCCCCATAGCCTTCCCCATCTGCCATCTCCAAGAAACGGCAGTGTTAGCATTTTGGTTGTCTATTGCCATTAGGAACCCCCACTTGAGCAGTCTCGGCAACTTTAGACTGTTCTTGTCGCTATTCTTTTGTTTAACACAACATTGAAATATTCATTGTTGTGTTCCGGCCGATAATAGGACTCGTTCTTATTATATAAACAAACTTACAGGAACCCCTCCACGCCTCATTTTTCATCCCATCACTCCCTCCCCAACTTATTAACCTCATCTCAGACTCCGACAGTTCCTCAGAGATCTGACTTTTCTCTCGTCCTCGTCGCATGGTCTCTATACACGATATTTCGCACGGCTGAGGAGTATCGCGGATCAATTATCTGCATACTCCTTGCGTCAGGACTTTTGAATTTCTCAAAAAGAAATATTCACATTTGTCGCCCCCGGGCACCCACCTCCGTCGCAGTCTCGAAGACGAGCACCAACAACGCCACTTAGATCCTCTTGACGTGTGTGTGCCGCAGCCACATACCCGATTATAAACCAAGCAATGCTCCCTGACATCCCCGTCCTTAGCGACTATGGTATCTCTCCGACTACAGGTTTCTTGCCGGATGTCATACCCTTGACTCGACTTCCCGATCCCTACTATCACAAGTGGGAAGCAATTATCGCCGATCTTCAGGCTTTGATTCTTAGCCGACGCATTCGTCCCGTTGTCGACCGCCTTCCGGTCCTTTCCACCGCTGGTCTGGAGCATGAGGCAGAATGGCGCAGAGCGTACTGCATCCTCTGCTTCCTGGCCCATGCCTACATCTGGGGTGGCGATTATCCGGCCGACCGTCTACCGGCCGCCATCTCCGTGCCCCTGATTGAGGTGTCGGAGCGACTCGAGTTGCCTCCCATCGCAACCTATGCCGGTCTCTGCCTTTGGAACTTCAAGCCTATCTTTGCCGACGAACCCATCGATGAGTTGGAGAACCTCGCCACCTTGATCACCTTTACCGGTTCCCTCGATGAGTCTTGGTTCTACCTCATCTCCGTTGCCATTGAAGCGCGTGGAGCCCCGATTCTTCCCATTATGATGACTGCCATTGCAGCTGCACGCCGCAACGACGCTAAAACCGTCACGCGCTGCCTTCGCACGTTCGCTGAGCGCCTCACTGACCTGACGGCGATTCTTCAGCGCATCCATGAGAGTTGCGACCCGACCGTCTTCTACCACAGGATTCGCCCTTTCCTCGCTGGTACCAAGAACATGGCCGATGCTGGTCTCCCCCATGGTGTCATGTACGAGGACGCTGATGGCAACGTTGAATATCGATGCTACAGTGGCGGAAGCAATGCCCAGAGTAGCTTGATTCAGTTCTTCGACATCATTTTGGGAATCCAGCATCGCCCCACCGGGGCGAAGCGTCCTGCTGGCCCTGGCGCCGATAAAACGGGTTCGGCCTCAGGACACAACTTCCTCAGCGAGATGCGCAAGTACATGCCCAAGGACCATGCGCGCTTCCTCGACGATGTTGAGCAGGTCGCCAACATTCGCGAGTTTGTGGAGTCGCACAAGGATGTCTCCGAGCTGTGCTTGGCCTACGATGCCTGTCTTGCCATGCTGAGCGCATTCCGAGACAAGCACATTGCCATTGTCACTCGATACATTGTCATGAAGGCCCGTGAGGCTCGCGCCAGAAGTCGATCTCGAAGCCCGGCGGCCACGCGTCAGCGTCTCAACCTGGCCACTGCTAGCTCCAAGAATCAGCAACAGACTACCCGACGCGACGAACCTGAAGGCGCAAAGAAGTCTAACCTCACGGGAACGGGAGGCACTGCGCTGTTGCCATTCCTTAAACAGGCCCGTGATGAAACCGGTGAGCCTGCTATTGCCGAATGGACTCGCAACTTCATGAACAAGAAGATCAAGTCGGATACCCATGACGAAATCTTGAAGATGCCCGAACAGCCAATTCCGGATGATGCTGCACCGATTGACACCGGGGCTAATGGCCTCGCCGGAGCTTGGGAGATGGATGAAGAAGGTGGCGGTATTTGCAACTATTAAGTTGCGGGAAAGGATCACATTGCAAACTGGACATGATGAATGAGACTAACACTTTTTGCGCGAGGAGTACCGCCTTGCGAGTCATGCCACATCATGTCAGCGAAATTCACTTCTCTCCAAGCAAGACGAAAAACTTGCTTGGACTTACTATGTACAGTCATTTTTGACTTGGAAAATATTTACAAAACAAAATATAACCTGCTTGCTTTGCCTTTAGGCTCAACCGCTCTAGGAGTCGTATCCGAGACGGTTCTTGTTTTCCGTTCTTAGCTATCTACAAGCACTGGGAGTACCAGTCGTTAAGCTTCGTGCACGTGTACGGAGACACGCAAGAAGTAGGGCCAGTCCAGCCAATTCCACCGCACTGAGCCCACTGCGCAGCGCCTCCAGACGAAGGGGGGTTGGTCGTAGTAGGAGCTTTAGTCGAGGTAGAGCTGCCGCCACCGTTGCCGGGAGGAGTAGTCGTGCCCGGGTTCGAGGGCATCTGGAAGGCGGGGAAGCTAGAGTCGTCGGCGCGGCGGCAACCGGAGATGGCGACGAGTTCGCTGGGGCACTGGATCTGCTCGAAGGTGTGGCTGGGGTTGTCGGCGTTCTTGAACCAGTCGAAGCGCCAGTAGCAGCCGTTCTTGAGGGACTGGGGGAAGCTGTCGCACTGGGAGCGGGAGGAGATGCCGCCGTAGCGCTCGCCGGGGAGGCTCTGGCCGAACTGGGAGGCGCAGCCGTCGAAGATGCCGACGCCGCCGCCGGGCATTTGGAGGTCGAATTGGTTGCCGGAGAGGTCGCCGCCGGTGTTGGTGGATTGGACGACCATGGTCTTGCCGGCGACGGGACCGGAGGTGAAGGTCAATCTGGTAGTAAGGTAAGATAATCAGATTTCAAACTCATCCAGGAGATCTAGTTGCGGGATAGAGAAACGTACTTGTAACAAGCGCAGCACCAACTAGCTTCGTTTCCGCCGCTAATGTGAGTGGCGGCGAAGCCAAAGGCCACCTGGTCGTTGACGGCCCATGGGGAGTTGTTGGAGCAAGTGTAGGCGCTACCGTTGTCGCAGCCGCTCTTCACGCTGGCGTCAACGGGGTTGTCATTCTTGTCGCAGCTGCGGACGGGGCCCTGGAGAACGTTGGCCTTTCCGGACCAGGCGCAGGATGGCTTGCAGCAGTCCCAGTACCTGTATGTTATATTAGCCAGTGTCCAATGCCATCTTGGCACTAAAAGAATGTTCTCATACCTTGTCGAGCTGCCCGACCCGGAGGCGGCGAGGGCTGTGCTGGCGGAGCCGGCAAGAAGGAGGGCGAGAACTCGGAGAGACATTATGCTGGTACAGTTGACGATCTGAGACCACTTGACAGATGGATAGCTTCCTGATTTGGCGTGCGGCAGAGGCTTTGATGATACAGGTCCCGAAAGAAGAAAGACTTCTGTGTCAACCTGCAGGCGAGGAGCAAGGTCTAGTTATAGTTGTGCGATCTCCCCATTTTCATACCCAGGTTTTGCCAGGATGATTTACGATTACAGTACCCTCAGCCAAGAGAACTAGTACGCTACGCCGGAGGGCTCTACAAACTCCAGCAATCATGACTCGCGGTTTCCACTCGTAAGAATGGGAGGAGGGCCCGGAGGGGCATCTAAAGTTAAGGGGAGCGCGTCGTTCGTCTTTGCAGCTGGGGAAATAGGTCGGGTGCGACGCTCTGTTTCGGAAATTTCACATCCCACTAATCATACAATTGAGTTTCGACCAGAGACAAGGGAGCTAATTTAGGGCCCAAACGAAACCTGGCGATTCCTGGTTCGGAAGAATACGACTGCGCTGGAGAAAAGCGATCGCGGGTGTCCCTTTGCTCTTGATGACGACGTGTTGTTGCGTTGGCGTGAACCACTGGGGGATTATATATATCGTGGAGTGATTCTTTAGGTGTTCTCTGCAATGCAAGCTTGGTCAAGATCGGGCCGGCTTGTTGTGCACATGCATACAATTGTTAATGTGGCATCCGGTATTTAATAGGATCGGGGCCGTCTGCCGTCTAGCCCGCCGAGGAGGCCGAGACCGTGTCTGCCGACTGCTGTTCTAACGCAGGAACATGACCCATCAAGCGGCGATGTCTTGATTTGTTTCCCAAAATGGTTCAGAACGGCAAGACAAGTGGTTTGCACTTGGATGCCTCTGCCTTTCTGTGTTAGGACGGGTCGACGTAGACGAAAGTCACCGGGTTGGATTCCGAGAGGCGGAAAGTCGAGGGCATCATCTTAGCGATCCTGATATAAACGAAGGAGGGGGCTTCTCTACCAAAACTTCACACATTCTCGACTGTGGTGGCGAGGGATTAAGGTCAAATGGCCTGACATTTTCCTCACATATATGTCTTCAAGGATGATCCTGATCCCTGTCTGGGTTGAGGTTGACCAACTGGAAGTTGCTCAGATAGGCTGTGATTCTCGTGTTCATATTAAAGGGTCTTCTGGGAAAAGGGGTTTAGTGATATCAAGTCAATGATGACTGATGAACCCCTCCAGCCCCCAAAACGAGTCCACTATCGGAATTCTGTCCGGTAAATCTTGTGTTCTTTGAGCCCTCGCCAGTTGGCGCTGATCAACTGAGAGATCAATTGATAGATCAGTAATCAGGATGTTAAACGTGCTGGCTGTTAAGAGGGCCCTTGCTCCGGCATGAAGCTGTTCCCATGGGAACTCCTGGGACTCGGGGCGATCACTTCGTTAACACTACGAAATATTGGTTTGCAATATAAAAAAAAAATAACAAATTGAATAAACCATCCACGATCTGTGCATGCTCGAAGACCTCAACCAAGACAATACACGGCTCCAGCTTTTCGTAGGCGATCGATAGCTGTTGTGCTCCCCTTATAATATAATAACAGCTGAGGCAAATCGAGCTTGCAGCGAACATCAAGGCGTTGGTCTCTGGCGTCAATGATCTATTAGGATTTCCATGAACTTCGTAAATGAGGACTCTGAAGGGGCATCGGCGTATCAATTTGCTCCCAGTCACCACTGTCAGCCCTGAGCTGCGCCTGCCTGCGTGCCTCAGGGGCATTGACTTGTACATTGTGACCAATTGGTCAATTGAGGCAGATGCGTCACGCAGGAGGCAGGTACGCCAGGCAGTATTGATCCCGATGCCGATACAAATTCGTTGTGCCACAGCACTGTTCATTGTTGCGAGTTTACAATTGTATTGGATGGTCTGGGCCAGGTCCTGCATACTTTGTATGAGTACAACGATTGATGAATGCCGTGCACATTGGCGCCCGTGCTCTGATTGTACTTTGACCCTGGACAGTCACCGAAATTAGTCATGCTTCTCCCCGCAATCCCAAAGTGGCAGAGTCTCAAGGCGGTTTCAGGGGTCTCGACCGACACAGTTTTGGCGGCTGGGCGAATGCTGAGACTGACCGTTCATTGAAACAAACCAGACCGTCCACGGCATTACATCGTCCTTGGGAAACACTAAACTTCCAATCGCCTGGCGGACCCGCGGCCCTTCTCGCTTCCGACTGGTAAGGCCACTTTCGACGTCATATCGGGGACTTATAACCACGTCGAACGACACCTCTGTTTCCTAAAGCCTCCACGCTTGACGCTTGGCGCTTGACCGACTTCGTATGCTGGACACGCAGTCGTGGTCCCCTCTGTGTATAGAACAATGATCCGGTAGTGAGACGACGCAACCCCGGCACCGATATCCCAGGGCCTCAGTATCGAAACCTTGATCGCCAGAATTAAATCCGTCGCCCGAACACTCTCGCGATGCCCTACCAACAGATGGCGCCGCCAGCCCCTGGCCACTCGCGGACTCGCTCCCGAGGAGGGAGTGACAAGGCTCTATCTAGCACCCGACCGAGCAGATCATCGCAGAAAGCTATGCTTTCCAAAGCCTTACAAAAAGCGAATACGGCAGTGCAACTCGACAATGCCCAGAATTTCGAAGGGGCAAGAGTCTCATACCTCGAGGCTTGTGAGCTTCTTCAGCAGGTCCTTCAGAAGACGAGCTCGGAGGACGACCGGAGGAAACTTGAGGCGATTGTATGCTTTAGTGTTGAAATTGTGTCACCTTGACCTTGGCTAATCGCCTCTACTGTTCATAGCGCAAAACATACACGAGCCGCATTGACGAGTTGGACCAGCTGGCCCAAGAAGAGTTGATGATGGTAGACGACGACAAGGCTCTCCCCGCAAGACCGGATAGTGACAGCTACCCGCCATCTACTACCACTACCCTTAACCTTGAAGATGAGGTGGCCGAAGTTTCTGAAATCCAAACGGCGACTGTTACGCGCATCATCCGAAATCCAGAGAACCAGAGCCAGACGCCACCCAATAACATCGTGCACCCCCCGCGATGGGCGAGTACTCGCGCTGCTGTTGACGCCGAGTCGTATTCGGCGCCGCCGGGCCCTAACGCGAACTGGTCACCCGAAAGGAACCTTCACCTTCAACGCCCGGATGTGGACCAGGATATGCCGCCTCCACTCTCTCCCCGCCGTCCTTCTGAGCCGACCGGACTCGGCCCACCGCACACCCCGAGCCTAATTCCCACCAGCCACTTCTCATCTATGCAGGCCAACGCAACACGAGGCTCGATGGGGACTTCTCATTATCGTGGTCTAAGCCAGGAGTCAAATTCGTGGCTAGACTCAAAGGCCGACTCTGTGGGTTCCACATCTTCCTCTGTGCACTCACGTACGTCGTCTTTGGGCATTAGAAGGAAGCATATACGAGCACCAAGTGGCGACACTGAGGCGGAATTCGATGCGGCTCTGGATGCAGCTGTGGAAGCCGCTTACGATGACGGCTTCGTGCCCATGGACTCGGACGAAGAGGGCGTTTCAATTGTCGCAGCCGCGCTCAAAAAGGTAGAACTAGCGAAGGAACGTGTGCGGCAGAGCGAACTAGAGTCACTACGTTTCGAGCAGGAGAGAGAAATGCGGCTCAATAACCCTCAAACCGTGCAAAATGCGCAAATCGCATATGGTTCACCTACCGTACCGGAGGATTTTTACGACGACGAGTCATCCGAAGACGAGGAGCGGATGCTGGAGGAAATGACCCGCGGCTATGAGATTGAGGATTTTGCCTTCGGGAGACGCCTGGACCAGTTCGAAGAGATACAAGAGATACCCCCGCGAGGCGATTCTCAGACATGGTTTGGCGCTGCCGACGCAGACCAGCCGCCTGTGACCGAATTGTCTCCGCCGAAGGATGCCGGCGCAGGTGTAGCGATTAATTCTCGAACTGCGGCGACCCCACCGCCAACCCAAGCTCTCCCCGATTTACCGATGCCGTCTATCAGGCCACCTTCCCGAAGCCCTGATCAAGGTGTGCGGAGTCGACGACTGAGCGGCCAGAACATGAAGCAGCTGAAGATTGAGACGTCCAAGTTGACCCGCGTTCCCTTGCGAGAATCAATGTCTGAAGCGACTGTAACCGCGCCTCCTGTTCAAACTACGAGGGCCCGTGGTACTTCTTCTCCCGAGCGTTTGGGTGGTGGAGTTACCTCACTTGCCGGGGAGAGTCCCATAATTGAAGAGCGTGATGAAAACGAGGCGGAGAATGCTCTTAGGCGGGCAACTTCGCCTTTGGCGCGCTCGCTCATGACAAAGAACTATTCATCGTCCAGTCTCCGTAGTGCCAGGAGCCGGAATATGTCTCTGTCGAACCTCGACGAGGATTTGTCCCCGGGAACCCCATCGAGCAACCCGTTTGCTTCTACTGGCAGGCTACCGAGCTTCTCAACCAGCTCAACTCCAATGATATCCACTTTCGATGAACAATTCCCTACAGACTCGGCCGAGAGCCTGTATCTCTTCGATAGCGGGCTCCAAGGACGGTCTCGGCCTGGCTCCCCTGACTCTCAGTGGGGTGATGCTCCGGTTGCTCTGGAGCCTTGTCCCAACGACTTTATGCTGCGCCCGTTCTGGCTTATGAGGTGTCTCTATCAGACCCTCGCCCACTCGCGAGGCGGCTACCTAAGTAGCAGAGTATTCGTTCCTCAAGAAGTGTGGAAAGTGAAGGGTGTGAAGTTACGAAATATTGAAGACAAGATTTCCACCTGCGACTATCTCACTGCGGTACTATCGAAGTTAGCTCAAGTTGATACTTGCGACGCCGACGCTGTTCTAGAAGAGATGCAAGCTCTAGAGGGCGTACTGGAGCAGATGACGGCGAATCTTACACGCAAGCTAGGACATGAAGTCGGTATCCAGAGCCCCAGCACCCTATTCAAGGACTCCCTTAGCGGTCTAGATGGAGAGACCCCATTTGCAAATCCTCCCAGATCTGCTAGTATTTCTTCAAAGTCCTCGGCACCCTTCTCTTGGCGCCGTCTGAGGGCAAAGAACTCTTCGGCCGGTCTTGCCAGCTCTTATAGCAACAAGGTCAACGACAACGGTCTCGACTCGCCGATCTTGGAAACCCTGCCCATGACTTTTAATCCTACGAGTCGTCCCCCTAAACGATTGGTGAGCCAGGCTCAGTTTTCGGGACCGCATGCCAACTATATGGAATCACTTGCGCGGCTCTTTGACTCAGCGCAGATGATTGGTAAGTTTCATATTCATTTCCCACGGACTTCTAAGAAGTAAAGCTAATCTTTATCCCGAATAGACCAGATTGCGAGGCAGGTGGAAGACCCTGGGTTGCGTCATGCCGACAAAACGCAGGTTGGACTGGAACTTTGCACGAGGCATGCGGCTGAATTCTTCGCGTTTTACATATGTCGATTCGTACTCTCGGACCTGAGCATTCTCCTTGAGAAATTCATCAAGAGGGGAACCGAATGGGTCGTTACTTGACGAGGGACACGTTCGCTTCTAAATCACAACTTTCTTCTTTACGTGCAGATTACGAAGGTAACGGAAACTAGGGTGGCACGGGCACTTAAGGGGCTTCAAACTGTGAAGCCATACCTTGTCGCTCACCGCCATCGCATCTATGACCGGTGTTCTTGAATATCATTACGATGGGCGCTTTTTCATGCTGTTTCTTGGGGTTACCAGAGCTCGGGGACAGTGGGGTATGTTGTCAGCCGAGCAACAGCCTAGGCATGAGGTGTTTGTCGATAGAGGTTGCGTTTCTTTGTCTTTTTCTTTCTTTCTGTTTGTAGATGCTGGACTCGATGTCTAGTGATTCTCTTCATTTGTCGATCTTCGTCCAACCTTTTAATTTAATGTCCATCCTCTGTTATTGACGCACATATATTTACGACAAAAAAACGATTATATTCAAGGAAATAAGTTAAGATGTTTTGTCGGCGAGTCTTGCTTGACTGGTGGTGTAAGTCCAGATTCCTGTGCCCGGACAGCTCACGTGATTGCGCGTCCCCTTCGCAAATTTCATCTCAACTCACTTTCCGGCATCAAACTCAAGCCTCCAACCCATTGCGATCCTTGCTTCATGCCACCTGCCGGAATTAAATTTATTTCATAATTTTTCATATAGGTTCTAAGGTCACACATGAATAAATGATCCGCTCCGCGACTCCAGTCGCGGGAGCGCTACGGCCTTTCACCCGATCCCGGGCCGTACGAGTCTCGTCGAAACTTGAGTCCGCCCTGCCGCAATGCCGAGTCACAGATCTCAGATGCCCCGGTTCAGCGTTTTACCGGGCTCGGATAGGAGCTTCCCTGAAGTGCTCATCTAGGGTCAACTGGCATCGATATGCGTCGACTAGCGCGGAAAGGACGCTTCCCGGGGTGGCAGCCAACTTGGAGGCTCGGATCGCGGCGATTCCTATCGAGCGGTATCGCAATTTCTGCATTGTGGCGCATGTGGACCATGGGAAAAGTACGCTGAGTGACCGTCTGTTGGAATTGACTGGGACGATATCTGCGACGGGGAACAATAAGCAGATTCTAGTATGGCTTCCGAATTCTCCGATAGTCGATGGCCTGATTTACTAACACCACTATCCTAGGACAAATTGGATGTAGAAAGAGAACGGGGTATCACGGTGAAGGCGCAGACTTGCACCATGATTTACAACCACAAGGGCGAGGATTACCTGCTTCACCTCGTCGACACGCCAGGCCACGTTGACTTCCGAGCCGAGGTGACGAGGTCCTACGCGAGCTGCGGAGGAGCTCTTTTGCTCGTAGACGCGAGCCAAGGCGTCCAGGCGCAGACGGTGTCGAATTTCCATCTTGCCTTTTCGCAAGATTTGAGCCTGATACCCGTCATCAATAAGATCGACATGCCTTCGGCCGACGTGCCGAGGGTGCTCGAGCAGATTGAATCTTCGTTCGAATTGGATCCGGAGTCTGCGGTTTTGGTCTCGGCCAAGACGGGGAAGAATGTGGCGAGTATTCTTCCGGCTGTGGTTGAGAATATTCCGCATCCGGTTGGGGATTCGACGAAGCCTTTGAAGCTGCTCCTGGTCGATTCGTGGTATGATAATTTTAGGGGTGTCATTTGTCTCGTTCGGATTTTCGATGGGCAAGTCAAGGCCGGGGATAACGTAGTTTCTCTGGGTACCGGACAGAGGTATACTGTTGGCGAGGTGGGAATACAATATCCCAACGCGGTCCCACAAAAGGTGCTCCGGGCTGGACAGGTCGGTTATCTGCACTTCAACCCTGGAATGAAGCGCCTGCAGGACGCGAAGCTTGGTGACACATTCACCGTTGTTGGGAAGGAGGACGCAGTCGAGCCGTATCCCGGATTCGAAGAGCCGAAGCCCATGGTTTTCGTAGCCGCCTTCCCCGTCGATCAATCCGACCACGAGAAGCTGGAAGAGAGCATCGACCAGCTCGTCCTCAACGATCGAAGCATCACTATGCAGAAAGACCACTCTGAGGCCCTCGGTGCGGGTTGGCGCTTGGGATTCCTCGGATCCCTCCACTGTTCCGTCTTCCAGGACCGGCTGAGGCAAGAGCACGGAGCCAGCGTCGTGATTACAGAACCTACGGTACCCATCCGCATCCAGTGGCGTGATGGGTCCGAAACGGTTGTCGAGAATCCGGCCGAGTTCCCCGAAAATACGGATCACAGACTCAAGGCTGCGACTCTGTATGAGCCGTTTGTTACTGCGACGATAACCATGCCGGAGGAGTATCTCGGCAGAGTCATTGAACTGTGCGAGTCTAATCGTGGGGAGCAGAAGAGCTTGGACTTCTTCCATACGACGCAGGTGATTCTGAGATATGATTTGCCGACGGCTCAGTTGGTGGATGACTTTTTTGGTAAACTCAAGAGTGCGACGTAAGTTTCGGCCTCGATTCTTTAGTATCATCCTTAGGCTAACTATTTGGGCATAGAAAGGGATATGCGACGTTGGATTATGAGGACGCGGGATGGCGTGAGGGCAACCTTGTCAAGTTACAGTTGCTGGTGAACAAGGTCCCCGTTGATGCCATTTGCCGAGTCGTTCACAAGTCTCAGGTTGAGAGGCTCGGAAGACAATGGGTGACGAGCTTCAGGGAGCACGTCGACCGACAAATGTTTGGTATGTCACTTCCCTGTCATCCTCGGGAAATTTAACTAACCACCGCCGCCCTCTGGAATAGAGGTCGTCATTCAAGCTGCAGCTGGCGGCAAGGTCATTGCACGCGAGACCTTAAAACCTTTCCGCAAGGACGTGTTGGCGAAGCTACATGCTGCCGATATCACGAGGAGGAAGAAGTTGCTTGAGAAGCAAAAGGCTGGGAGAAAGAGGCTGCAGGCTGTCGGAAACGTCGTGATTGACCACTCGGCGTTCCAGAAGTTCCTGTCGAAGACCTGATGATTTTTCTTCTGTGTACGAAAAGAAAGAGCATTAGATGACGCGTGTGTAACTTGACTTGTATAAAATGTATGTATCCATAGACATGAGTTGGATAGGCATATGCTTCTCTAGATGATTTTTTCCCAATGGAAGAAAAGCCAATATATAATGGTGTCAAACATGCAGCAATCCCTAGATGCTCGCTCTACCTCTAGGGATGAAATGACGAAACAATGCGAATACGTTTCAAACAAAATGCTCAAGGCGCTATGCCTTGGGCTGTGGCTGCTCTCCCTCCTCACGAAGACCCTCACCAAGCGGCACCGGATCCGTCCACGACCAACCCAACCCCCCACTCAAAGTAGACTCCCACTGAACCAACTTCGGCACGGGCCCACCAGCCCAATCATCCTCCACATCGGCGCCGTTCCCATCAGCAAAATCAAAGATGCGGTAGTCGCCGTTGAAAAACCACCAGCCAGACACGGAGGTGCGGAGGAATCCCGAGTGGGAGACGACGATGACGTACTTCTCGGGCCGGCGGTAGAGGGAGCGGACGCAGGCGCGGCCGCGGGCGAGGAGGGGTGTTTTGAAGGGGAAGTATTTGGCGCCGGCGGGGGTGTGCTTGTCGGGGAAGACGGGGTCGACGGAGGAGAAGTCGATCATGGGGTATTCTTTGGTGAGTTCCGCGATGGGGCTCCCGGTGTCGCAGGGCTTAGCGGTGGTTTCTGTATCAAAGACGGCTTCTTAGCGGTTCGCTCGGGGTTTCCGCTGGAGAAGCAGGATGTTCGGCCGAACCCGACGCTGGCGGATTCGGTAAAAGTGCGCTGCTTCGGAATTCTCACCTTGCCATGCGGCATCTGCTGTTAGGGGAACCTTCTTCTCTATTAAAAAGTCAAGGGAATAGAGGGCCGTTTGGATCGTTCTCCTCATCGGGCTCACGACAATGGCGATGTCGCTCTCAGGGATCCCCTGGAGCCTCTCTTTCAGACTTTCCCTGAGCTTGCCACATTGCTCTACGCCCTCCTCCGTGATAAGGGGGTCATGTAGGGCGTAGTCCTGTATACGAAAGGTCAGTACTATTAGAATTGCAAAGGAGGTCTATGGACAGGTGAGACGTATTAGTGAGGTTGTGGTAGCCTTGAGTGTGCCGGATGAGGATGACTGTGGGAGGCATTTCGGCGATCCAAGACGGTATATACAATTACTTTGGTAAAGAGTGACAAATGGGCATAAGGAATTCTAATATTTCCCCTCAATATATATACATTTCTTTTTCCTGTTTGGAATGACTCTACGAAATTCATTGGATCGATCCCTCGTTAAGCCGAGAATGCATGGCGCAGCGAAGTTGGAGTCATTCAGAGTCGTCGCTAGCTGCGCCAAGGCGATATTCCAATATCGAGGCTTTTGCTGTTTCTGGCATAAGGCAATTGAATATCCGCTCTCATGCAACAAGCTTGCCAGCACTGACTGAGAGAAGCAACAGTTCATGTCACGCAATGGTTGACGACGCTCCCTTTTTCAAGAATTAAGAAATTTACGAAAGAAATTACAATGGCAAGCGTAGACGACATATTCAAGGTTCGTGGAGCTTCCACCATCCTAATTGCGCCTCTCACGCCTTCTCAGCTGACCCGACATCACAACGCGCAGAGCTCCCTCCCGAGTAAACGGAGGATTGACGCAGTTCGAGATCCCAGTATGTTTCCAACGGCTACTGCCATCGCAAAAGCACACCTCTCCTCCTTCTTGATCAGCCGCGCGCTGACTACTAAAATACCTCCAGGCGAAGTCTATAAGGCTGCGAAGCGAGACAGCAACGCCCACGGCAGCCGCCATGCGACAGTCGAAGACGAAGCCCCAGACCACGATCGAGGCGAAGCCCCCGGCGATGACGAAGACGACTACGGCCCCGAGCTCCCACCCGACGATGAAGAAGGGGGGCGATTCTTCGGCGGCGGCATAACGAAGCAGGAGTCGGAAATCCTAGACTATCTCGAGGGACGAGACGAAGACGTCGCGGCCGAAAAGATCGACGCCGGGTGGTTACGCAAAACGGTACTCAATTTCGAAAAGCACATAACGAAGAACGCCGAGCTCCGCGCCAAGTACGAGGACGATCCGCAAAAGTTCATGGCGAGCGAATCCGATCTGGACTCGGACATCAAGACGCTCTCCATCCTCTCGCAGTACCCGGAGCTGTACCAAGAGTTCGTGAAGCTCGGAAGCGCGAGTAGTCTCGTGGGCCTGCTCGCGCATGAGAATACCGATATCGCTATAGGCGTGATGGACGTGCTCGACGAGCTCACGGACGAGAACGTGACGGCCGACGACGAACAGTGGGGTGCGCTGGTCGACGCGATACTGGAGGCCGATTTACTGGATCTCCTGGTGTCGAATCTCGCGCGGCTGGATGAGGGGGACGAGCGCGACCGTGAAGGCGTATACCACGCCATGTCTATAGTGGAGAATCTCTGTTCTCGCGAGGCTATCGCGAAGCAAGTCGGCGGCGAGGAGAAGCTCGTAAAATGGCTTCTTGGCCGCGCTCAGCGTCGCGAAAAGGACGTCAGCCAGAACAAGCAGTACGCTGCTGAGATCATCGCCATTCTCGCCCAGTCGGTGCCGGAGAACAGGGATCGTTTGGTTAAGCTCGATGCTGTGGATACGATGCTGGAACTCGCGTCGGCTTATCGGAAACGTGATCCCGATAGCTCGAGTGACGAGGAAGAGTACATGGCCAACTTATTTGAGATCCTTACCGCGCTGGTCGATACGCCGGACGGCAAACTGAAACTACTAGAGGCCGAGGGCGTAGAGCTATGTCTCATCATGCTCAAGGAGGGCACCCAGAGCAAACCCTGCGCGCTCCGCTTACTCGCACACGCTACCGCTCTCAGCGGCACCGGAGACGCCGCAACATCCTCCGCCGCCGCCGTCTGCAAACAGCTCGTCGTCGCCGGAGGCCTCAAGACGACCTTCACCATGTTCATGAAGACGCACGACGCCTCGACCGTCGAGCATCTCCTCGGCATCTTCTCCTCGATGCTCAGGCTGCTCCCCGGGGACTCGAGCGAGCGGATACGCGCGCTGGCTAAGTTCGTGGAGAAGGACTACGGGAAGCTGGCGAGGCTGCTGAAGCTGCGCCAGGGGTACGTCGCGAGGATTAAGAGGGCCGAGGAGGAATTCGCCGAGTTTGCTGAGGAGGAGGAGGATGAGGATCTAAGACGGGCGGAGTTGCTTTCGAGGAGGCTTGATGCTGGGTTGTTCTCTTTACAGTCTATCGACCTCATCCTTGCGTGGCTTGTTGCGGAGGATGATGGTGCTAGGAAGCGAATTATCAAGCTTTTGAAAGATACAGATTTGGGGCTGGATGCCATCAAAGCAAGCATTCAGGAACAACTTGATGACCTTGACGACTCCGAGGAGGTTAAGGATACGAGAGAGATGCTCAGCACATTAGCGGAGTTTTTGTAATAATATAATTTGGGCCCGCAGTGTTAAGAAAATTCAATGTCTAACATGTTGAGTTACCGCTATTCCCAGAGTAAAAAAAAAGAAATGCCGTAAAATAATAATAATAAATCCAAGAGTGATCCTTGCCTCTTCTCCATCCCACAATCTCCATGGGTGTCAACCACTTTTCCGTACTCCATTCTCTACCGAGCACCGTATGGTAATCCACTCATCGATGGCAATCCATCTCCCATTTTAACCCAAGATGGTAGGCGGCGGGGTGGGCTCGCAGTCAAAGACAGCCGAAAGGAGATCGCCAATAACCTTGTCCTTATTCTTCAGCGCCCTGCTCTGCAGCTCCTTAATCTTGACCTCGGCGTCCTTCAGGGCCTCCTGCTCGGCGGCGGTGTTGCCCTCGGTGTGCTGGTACGGGCTTGCGTGAGTTACACTGGTTGCGCTAACAGTAATACTGATACGGTGGTGTCACAAAGCGCGGAACATACCTCGGCCTCGTAAGCCCTGTACTTCTTCTCCATGTTCTCTCGGTGCTGCTCGATTTCCTTCCGAGCCTCATCTCGCGCCTGCTTAACACGCTTCGTTCGGACTTGGGGGAACGTAGTGTCAGTATTTTCGGACCAGGGAGGAGGGGATTCGTAACGGGATCGATCGCGCGGCTTATATGGGAGTGTAGGATCTACGTACATTGTCTGGCTGTTTGTCGATGTGTCATGTCAGCGTGGGAACTCTTGCGGTTATTTTTCCTCAACGGATTGCCTGATACGGACCTTGCTCGACAATCTTGGTTGCGTCCCTCTCGGCCTGGAAAGTCCCCTCGTTAGCGCTCTCTTCTCTGATCCCGGCTTGCATGCCACGGGGCGTAACTGGAGTCGAGGGTGCTGAATACGTACATCGAGGAGGGTTTGAATACCGGCGGAATGTTGGGCAGACTATAAAATACACCGTTAGTAGCTTGTCTCCTGCGAAGCTGTTTTGGGAGGTTCGGAGAGGGAGATCAGCGGGATAGGCTTGCCATGGTGAGCTGTGTTGGTCGATGACGTTTCTGGATATTCTGACAATACTTTGGCGGGAGAGGAAGAGCGAGAGTTGGAGGGAGAAGAGTAGGGGACGGTGGAAAACAAGATAGCCTCAATTGTTGTGAAAACTTGCAGTACGGTTTGGCTTGTGACCAAGGGTCTTGAAGGAGTGGGTGGTGAAGCGTGTTCGGGATCCAGATGGATGGCTTGATGAGCTAATGCTGCGTTGAGAGCTCTTTGCCCCGCTGCCTGTGAGGCCCCACCGGACACATGCATGCATTTAACCAAAGTGGAAAAATGGTATCAGTTTATCGGGGCGCGGACTTGACCTCACTCGGCGATCAAAGGCTCCACTTTGATTATGTAATCCCGATTCGGGCGTTGCGTTCCCGGGTGAGCTCACGCTATGTTCAATTGTTACAATTGGACTTCAAACTTACACCAAGCTTTTTTTCACCTATTGTCAATCCAGGAACAGGAACCAGGAAGCTTGTCAAGAGGATTATCCCTTTCCGTTGTTTCCTTTTTCTCGGTGTTCATAAGTGGATCTATCTCGTTCTGATCCACGTGCGCGGTCGGCTGCCAATCCCCGCCGCCCGCTCCAATCCCCCATCTCATCTCACTCCGTCTCATCACCATGTCTCGAGCCTCCAAGATCACCCTCGGGGTAACATCCCTCCTCACACTCGGCACCGTGGTCATCGTCCATTTCCAGCAGAAAATGGAAAAGACTGTACGTTGAAAATACATTTCCTCCCCGATTCCGTGTCTCCCGTCACCGATTCATCATGGGGCTGCGGGATGTAAAAACTCATCCTAACAAAAACATCAGGCCATGCATGAAGGCGTTGTCCGCGATATGGAGCAGCGCCGTCTGAAGAAGGAGCGCCAGCTCGACTTTGACCTTCAACAAGCTCTAGAGGCGGAATTCAAAAAGGAGCAAACTGTCAAGGATACCACGAACGGTAATGATGCTGGCGGTTTGTCGAATGGATAGCAATCTTGAGAGATTGTTGGTCGAGTTGAATGTACGATTTTTTGGATTTGCAGTTCTCTCTCCTCTACTTGTGTTATATATTCGCAGCATTCCATAGACTTTGTATCATATAGAACATGAAGTATCATAAGAGTTCAAGTCACATCGTCACAAACAGCATGGCTAATGAGCTCCTTGATGGGTATTTTTATTGGTCTATTTTTGCTACCGCTCCTCCCTACCAACCCAGCGTCAAACTTCGCAATCTTTTCTTTTTGTTCGAAGAAAGAAAATGCATGTAAATAATACAGAACGTACTTCCGCCTCCTCGCAGGTATAAAGAGTTGGACCAAGTGAAGAAGAGCTGGAATCACACTCCATACCAAATGGTCGACGCTCGAGATAACTCCTCGAAGACACCCGAGGAAATTAGAATCTATGTCCCCCATGATCCTAAGGTCAAGACCCTCTCAATTCTCGGCCACCCTAAAAAAAGAAAAAGAAAAAAAGGAGATCCGTAAATCATCCAATCCTCCACCCTCATTATCCTTCCTAAAAAAAAACCATCAACGAATCGTAACACCAGATCGATCGGTAAACATCCTAGCCGCAATATTCATAGCTTGTAGTTCCTGGAACAGAAGCTTAGCAGCATATGGGATGTGCACCTGCGCAATCTTGGTCTTGTTCTTGCATGGTCGGCACTCGAATGATTGTTTGGAGAGATTTCTAATGCTAGGTTAGCGTATGGTAAAACAATGGCAACTATGAATAGGGCGGGAGAAAAATACTTACGCAATGGGCGTCATCAACCCGCAGATCTCGCAAATGTGGACACGGAAGGCATCCGAGACCTCAAACAGCCTCTCTTTCAAGAAAGCCGCCGCGCCGTGCGCAATCATACAATCACGTTCCATCTCTCCGAATCGAAGACCGCCATCACGCGCACGACCCTCCACGGGCTGCCTCGTCATGATCTGCACCGGTCCACGAGCTCGCGCGTGGATCTTGTCGTCGACCATGTGCCTCAGTCGCTGGTAGTAGGTGGGGCCGAAGAAGACCTGGGCTCGAAGCTTCTTTCCGGTATGTCCGTTGTACATGATTTCGAAGCCACGAGATTGGTACCCTTCTTCGCGGAGAAGGGCTGAAACAGAGTCGACGGTGACGTCTGTGAATGGAGTCGCATCACCTTCGAGACCCTTGAGTGCGCCGACTTTGCTAAGGAGACATTCTATCAAGTGGGCAATAGTCATTCGCGAAGGGATGGCGTGCGGGTTAATGATGATGTCAGGGGTGATTCCCTCACGCGTAAACGGCATATCCTCCTGTCTGTACGTCACACCAATCGTACCTTTTTGACCGTGACGCGAGGCGAACTTGTCGCCAATCTGTGGGACCTTCGTCGTCCTGACACGGACCTTGACATAGCGCATACCATCCTGATTCGTCGTCATAACAACAGAGTCCACAATACCGTTCTCCGTGCTCCGCAGAGGCGTCGAGGCATCTCTCTTGCTATGTTGCGTCGTTCGCTGGCCGAGTTCCTGCGTATCCTTGCCTAGGGGTGAAGTCTTGCCAATGATGATATCTTCACCCGACACACGGACACCGGGGGCCACGATACCATCATCGTCGAGCTTGTCGTAGGTACCGTGCTTGAGCCGTAGGGTCTCGCTCCTGAACGGTTTCTCGAATTGCTCCACGAGATTGATACCAACCTTCTTCTCGCAATCGGTGTATGATCGGAAGAATAAACTTCTGAACATACCGCGATCGATACTGCTCTGATTCATAATGACAGAGTCTTCTTGGTTGTAACCAGAGTAGCATGCAATGGCGACAATGGCGTTTTGCCCAGCTGGCAGCTCTCGGAACTTGAGATGCTCCATCGCCATTGTTGTGGCCAGAGGCTTCTGAGGATAGTAGAGAATGTTCGCCATTGTGTCCATCCTGCGAATGTAGTTTGTGAGGAAGAAGCCCATCGCTTGCTTACCCATGGCTGACTGGTAAGTGTTACGGGGGGACTGGGGATTACAGTTAGTTTTGCAACCGGATCAAAAAGATTGGGAAGTAGACGGAACGCTGGAAAATGGGAACATACCTGGTTGTGATCGGGGAAAGGAATAATGCTAGCGCAGATGCCCAAGATCATACTCGGGTGGATTTCGCAATGGGTAAACATGTGTGTTGTCGGGTTCAGCTTCGTCTTCAATCGCCTGTTTGGATCGTCGGAAATATCCGTGTCGATGGCGATACCGGCCTTCTGTGCACGATACTCGTCCAACGCCTCGGGAGTCATGCAAATCATCGTAGTCTCTTCCTCCTCGGCATCCAGATACTCGATTACGCCGTCGTTTACAAGGTAGTCCCAGTTATATTGTCGCTCTGGCGGAGGCACGGCCTCCTCCGAGGCTAAGTTGTTGATGTGTGTCTTGGTCAGCACAAGAGTTCCCTTTTGGGTACCCGTCTGCTCATTGTCCTCTTGGTTAACAACGAATACCGGACGCATAACACGACCAGCGTCGGAGAAAACTTTGAATTCTCGATCGCGGATATCTCTAACCAGAGAGACCTCGTTCGGGAGGTATGATCGCCGACGGGTCTCCATCATCTCATGGACCAAGTGCTTGGGGTCTTGGTGAATACCGACCCAGACACCGTTTACAAAGACCTTGGTGGCATTGGGATACCTGAGGGGCTCGTACTCTTCCACCACTTCCATACCACGGTTGATCATGAACTCAATGATGGGGTCGGAAGGCGTACCCACACTGACGAAACACATGAGTGACAGGTTCTTGACGAGACCGCAAGCCTGTCCTTCGGGCGTCTCTGCAGGGCATACCAAGCCCCAATGCGTGTTGTGGAGCTGGCGAGGCTTGGCCAACTTTCCATCTCGTCCAATGGGCGTGTTTGTGCGACGCAAATGCGAGAGGGTAGAGGCGAAAGTGTAACGATTCAACACCTGCGAGACACCAGCTGTGGAGCTCATCGCCTTCTTCTGATCACCCCAGTTACCCGTTGCGAGCGAGTACTTCAATCCGTTCGTAAGCGTCGTTGAGCGGACGCCATTGACAGTCTGGAACTTCTTGTTTTGCTGAATACACATCTTCATGTACGACGACAACTCCTGGTTGATGCGACGCATGATGTTGCGGAACAGCTTGGCCAGCAAAGGACCGGCAAGATCAAGGCGCTTCTTGCCAAAGTGATCACGGTCATCCACATCTCTGCGGCCGAGCGCACATTGGAGGAGCTTGTGGACCATGTAGCCTAGGAAGAACGCCTTCCTAGTCTCGCTACCTTCGGATTGAGAGATGTGGGGGAGGGTCTCCTTCTGCAACAAATCCTTAGCCGCCCTGATTCGGCGCTCTCGGCTAAGCATGTAGCTTTGACCACGCTTCCCGATGTAATCAAGCGCCACCTCACGGTCCTGGATGACGAAGGCCTCTTCGATACAAGGGCGAAGCATTTCCAGCATCTGGCTGTCGTTTCGGTCGTAACAAATATGGTTCAAAATGTCCTCGTCGGAGACAACACCGAGGGCTCGGAACACGATAGCGATGGGTAAATCACTCTTGACGAACGGTAGAGTCGACCGCACGTACGGCCCGGAGCCTCCTAGACGTTTGTCTCCCTTTGTGTAAAGGCGCAGAGCGAGTTGAGAAATCAGCCGCGAGCCGCGCTCTAAAGCACTGCGGATTTCAGCCGTATAGCTGAAAGGGCTTGGCTGAGCCTTCTTGAATACCTGAACGATATTGGCGGCGGAGCGCTCTTGCGCAATAAGGACCTTCTCACTTCCGTTGATGATGAAGTATCCACCTTGGTCGTACGGGCACTCGTTCAGAAGGAAGAGATTCTCATCAGTTTCGTGGCTCAGATGGCAAATCTCGGACTTTACCATGATGGGAAGTCTGCCAACGAAGACAATGTTCTTTTGGTCATCGGTCTTGCCATCCACGGGCTCGGGGTCTACATCTTCGTCTTCCCATCGAATCTCGGTCGGTTCCACCTTAGTCTGAGCGTAGGTCTCGCGCTGCTCATCATCCATCTCGTGAAGAGGTACCTGACGCTCAACAGCCAAGGTAACTTTCTTCGTGATTCGAATGTACATGGGACTCGCGTAGGTCAGATTTCGATCGCGACATTCGTATGGAAGTAGAGTGGCTTCACGGCCGTCGGATTCGGTTATGGAAGGACGAGAGACCATGACATGGCCAAAGTCGATTTCGTATCTCCGTACGGCGTAGGTTCGGCCATCGTGGCTCGGCGGGGAAGGCTGGTCGAGAGTGATGCGGGAGTACTCATTGACGAGATGTTGCACTGTCGATGTGGTGAACTCATTGAATGAGTCTACTTGCTGAGAGGCAAGACCTTTATTGTCGAAAAAGGCCGCGATGACAGCCCAACAATCCTCGGCAGTGATGCTGAGGTCCTCCTCGTAATCATCGTAATCGTATCCATCTTCGAAATCAGCCATGATGTCGAAGTATCGAAACTCGAAGTCGTGAGGTGTAAGGTAATTAAAAGAGGATGTCGCGAAGTGGTATCAACGCGTAATAGAGAATGGATAGATGGTTAAGAAAAAAGGGCTGCCGGATGATGAACTGCGACGAACTCGACGTGTTGACGTGTTGGGGAAACAAGCGCTCGAAGGAGGGAAGAGAAGGGAGAAAAACAAAACCGGCGCCTTGGTAGAATGGAAGAAGGCTACTATTGGCGTGTTTATTCTCGGGAGGGAGAGGTCGGAAGGAGCGCGAGAGCTTGGGATCGAGACTCGCAAAAGTGGAAGTCGTGGAGATCGATTGCCACCGCGAGGCCGCGACGGCCTTCCGAGGACTAAGGATCTCAGAGTCCCAAGGTGACTTTATCGAAAACAGATTAGGGAGGTCGGAAAGGTCGGAGACTCGTAGGAATCCACAGCCACGGAGATGGGTGATGGGTGTTGTCGTGGTTTGGAGGAGGAGGAGGAGAAAGGTTTTTGCAGGTGGTGACTTGAGGTGAAGTTCTCGAGATGCGCCGCCACCGCGACTGTTCAAGGAGTGGAACTTCTTCTTGTGGAATTGTAGTTCTAGCGGAACCTTGAATATTAGGCATCAATTTGGGAAACGATTGGTAATTTGGAAAGTGCAACGGACTATTAATAATTGTTTCTATCAGATACGGAATCGGAAAGAGCTACGTCGGTTGGCAGCCCTATGACAAAGGGGTTTACCGAACATTTCCCGATACCACTAGTTAGTTTTAGGCAACGCTTTCCCGAAAAGAAATTTCTTCCAATAAGAATAACGTTTTTCCACAGCTTGACTCCAACCAATTTCAGGTCTCTTTGGTCAACGTTTTAAACTGATCCACAATGGTCCAGCCACTCGACACTGGAGCCGTTTTCTCACCTCCAACCTTCGTCACTAACACGCCGCCCGGCATTGAAGAGGGCACTAATATCCTTGCTGCTGCCTCCCCCAATGCTCAACAAGGCCATTCGACATTGGACGGCTGGTTTCTCTCTGATTTTTATGCATTTAATTACTTGTTAAAGGGCCTCGGGTCGTCCCAAGTTTGGCTCACTGCCGTAGTGCGTTCATCCTCGACATGTTTACCTTGATTCACGCACTTACTGACTCATATTAGGATCCGTACGAGGTCCTTAATGCTGAGAAGGGCCATCCGTTTTACCTTCATGGCAACCCATGCCAGGAAAGAAAGATCGTCCTCAGCAGGGATTTGCTCGACAGTGGCGAGCTGACGCCTGTCAGTCTTGTCCAGAACTCTAGCATCATCGATCGCTTCCTCAATGAAGTCAAGGGAGCTTCGGAGCGTGCGAAACGGGAAGGTGTCCCGCTGCTGCTTTTACTGTTCTGCCATGGCCTACCAAATTATACATATCTCCTCGATCACGGGGAGAAGAAGGAAGGCCTCACTGTAACTTGCCTGAAAGAAGCAATCGAGCCAGGCTGTAGGGTAACAGTATATTCGACGGCCTGCCATTCGAGCGGGTGGGTCACCCGAGACCTCACCGATCCCTCTCATGTCCCCGCGGATGCTACTATGCTAGCAGCACCCGAGCATGATGAAACCTCAAATGCCTGGCAGGTGTCACGCAGCGTCCGCCTTTCTTGCGACGCCGTGTTTGCTAGTGCTGCAGTCGAAACGCTTACATCCGCATCCAGCCCCTTCTCGACAGTCTAACCACCGATGCAGCAGGTGCACCCACACTGCCACCTAATAACCCTGACACTAAACAAACCCTGTCCTACAAGGTCTTCTGCTAATCGATCTTGGAAACCTGCTAGGACCGCGGTCACCGTCCCTGGTACGAACAACGCTTCACCTTCAGCTCCCAGGATGGCCAGTGGGCGTATTCCAGTATAGGGCGACCAGGAGTCCCTCTAAGATATTTTGAAAAACGATGGGAGGCGCTCGCTTCTTTCCCATATTCGGGGCCATCTGAAGACAAGCTAACTATGGATCCCCATCCGGGTAATCCTAGCTTCTTAGCTTTTGCAAGATATACACACACAAGTAGAGAGGGCATCATCGATGGTATGGCCAATAAAAGATGTCATAACCGCGTCGCAACTATGGCAGAGCTCCTCCTGGAGACATGCCCTAATGACTGGGACGCCGGATGGGGTCCCTATGTGCGCGGCTGTCTCTGGGCAGCAATCGAAGGGAAGGAGATTCCTGATGAGGTTATTGACGTCCATGCCCTAATTGCCTTTCGCTAGGAACTAGGGCAGCCTGCTGATTTTCTGGTTCAACTGTTTAAACTCCCTGTTCCCAACAATCAGATATGCGTTCTATAGAATCAGTTCGAGTGGGAAGGTCGCGTCCGTCTCACAATGCCCGACTTTTACCAGAAACACACCCGAGTGTGGAGAGAATTATTTCACGGGCAATTTGAACCACAGCCCACTCCTGCCCAAGGCCCTCCATTCCCGCGGTTTTTGCAGTATATGTCGGCAGCCGTAGTCGAGGCCAACCTACCCCAAGACCAAACTTCAGAGGTCGTCAACGGGTTACTCAGGTTTATGCAAAACGTTAGGAAGTCCCACACGGAGCGGGCCGTTGAAGATGCGCAGGTAGTTTGTCGAGGTCGGGAGTGGTTGGAAACAATTGGTAGAGCGCCTCGCCGCTCTCTCTCCCCATAAGAACGTCGATAGCGGTCAGGTAGCGGGAGACGCCTACTTAGGGAGAGGATCAAGCCCGAGCTCCTGGCGAGATTTGTGATGCTGCACAGGAAAATTCTGTCCATCACCCTGATCGATCTGCCTTCTTCCATACCTCTGTCGATGTGTCTAGCAGCTACATTGGATCGGGTCAGGGATAGGAGGTTTCTCCCTACAACGGAGTTGACAAAGGAAATTTTTGACGATTTTGCCTATTTCCTAACATGAGCAGGAGACTGCTTGATTCGGAGACCCATTACTCTACCCCAGAGAGTATCGGCATCGACCTAATACTGAACAAGTCATCAGAATCTCAGATGCGTTGTCGCGACCAAATCTAGAGCATCAGGATCAACCTACTCTAATTCGGCTGAGGGAAATATCCTGGGACTATCGAGTCTCTGAATCCCGTTGTGGTCTTGGGCTGTGATCAGGATGATCCTGAGTAGAAGGATTGGTATAGTGACCTCTGCCATTGGGTGAGGAGGGGATCATTGGACTTCCTACGCTCCGAATGAACAAGTTGGCACGGAATCGAGCTAGGTTGTTCTAGGTATAGGAGTAAGTCCTTGACCGGGAAGAGAGAGATGGTTCCCTGTCTCGATGTATCGGACCTGCCGGTATGGCCCTTTCCTGCAGCAAGGGCACGTTGGGCATGGACTACAAAGTACTTTCTATAGGTATCTCTTTATTATTATAAATACAATACCGCATCCACGATTTTACGTCGAAGACTACTTCTGAGCTTCCTTGTTCTGATCTTATTGTCATCTTCCCGCAAACTGCGTTCAAAGTCCGGCATCACCCACTTAACCATCCACTCCGACTTCAGAATCTCTTCCGCTGAGATCCCCTCTTCAGGACGAAAAATCAGCATCCGTCACATCAGAGACAGAAAAGCCTCCTTCTCCTCCTTATCAAAAACACCAGCTCCAAGTTTCCGACGCCACGTCTGGACGCCGTCCTCGAAGGCAACATCTAGAGATGGCCACAACATCTGACCAGGATTCCTCCGTCGCCCATGTTCATCAAAGAACTTTGCTTCCTGCTCTGACCAACGTTCCCGCCAGGGACTTGGTAAAGGACCGATAATGTCGACATTCTGCGACTCCATCTCGTCCTCTGTCGCGAAGTCATGGCTGAACAGTGCCTTCATACACACGATATCACGATATCCCAGAGGGCGGTGGCTAGGGACCATATGTCTACAGAGTAGGACAATGGCAACTCGGGATCAAGGTGAGCTTCTGGCGGTCTCATCGGAAGTGGGGTATGACAATCCTTCCCAAGTCGGTTCTCCTCTGAAGGCGAGAAGGATTCACCAAAGTCGCTAAGGAGGATTCGGGCATCTGAAAGTTGAAAGTCTTCTGCAGATAAGCCTAGGTATAATGGTAAAACTGCAGACTCCGGGATATTAGGAGGTAGCGGTTCTTTATCACGCCGGGTGATGGGAACAGTCTGCGGCTGGCCATACTCTTCGTGAAACTCCTCGAGGGAAAGCTCATCAAAGCTGGAGGGAAGCTTAGCTAGCACATTTCTGAGATGGATATCTATAATAAAAGAGAGTAGGTTAAGTAAATTAGCTAGGTAATCAATCCAAAACACCATAGCTTAAGGACTAACCTCCATGAACATAACCTCGAGCGTGCAGATATGCAACGGCCAAGGTGAGCCCACCGCAGATTGCCCGAGCGATGTTGAGTGGAAATATATCAATCTCTCTGGCTTCACGCAGATCGCCGCGAGCAGGGGTCATTGTGTAGCAAGGATGAGTCCCATTTGGTCCTTCGACGTTGAATTTATCGAGGATGAAAGGCAGCGAATGTTGCCCTGCGGAGAAACTCGAGGATGGCCTAGTGAGGGCTTCGAGGATTTTCATCTCGTGAACTGGTGCGTGAGAATCGGCGACGCCGATGTTCAGGGCAACATATCGATTAGCTGTGAGATCCCGGGCAAGCCAAACAGTTGAATAGCCCCCAAAACCTAGCTTATCGACAATATAATATCGATCATGGAGCTTGTCGCCGATGTTCACAGGATGGTAGTTTGTCAGAGCCGGGCAACACAACCCAAAACTCAAAGGGGACTACGCTTGCCTCTGAATATGGGTGCATAGACCGGAAACAGCACAACTTCGGAAACAGTCCAATGGTCAAGGAATGGTTGTAATGGTCTCGTAGGATGTCGGGGATTCAATGATCAGTAGGAAACTGCATCGCACAGCGTCACAGTCAAGGGAGACAAGAACATCGTAGTAATAAAGGAATAGAATTGAAAAGATGAATAAACGAACGACTTCTGCCAAACAGCTCTCAAGATTCAAGGAGAACGACTGATCAACCAACTTCGAATTCGTCCCTCTTCGCATGTGAGCTGAAGCTGTCTAATTCCTTGACTTCTTCTATGGTTGTGGGAACTCAGAGGTCCTTATATATGTGTTAGTGCGGTCAGAAGTGGCTTCTTGACTTCATTGTGGCTGCGGTTCCCTTCAGTGCGGCTCCTTGGGATACCAGCAGCACTGCTCACCAACACAGTAGCCTCCGGTCGTATAGTTTTCCAAGGCCTCCACGCCGCGTATCCAGTTGTACTCAATCTCCGGGGACATCTCTGGCGACGAGAGAGACGAGTCTGTTGACTGTTGTCGTGGAAGAACAAGCAAGTGTGGACATCCTCTGGGAGAGGTGATTGAAAGTGGTAGCCGGCGAGGGCTTCGGGCTATCACGCATCCTGTGGAAGAAGATAAAATTGGGGTGCCAAGTCGACTGTATTGCATTGTGACGCCTCAAATTAAAGTTATTAGGAATAGTTGGCGTGAGCGAGGGAAAACGGACCGGCTCAGATGTAGATCTGATCAAAACCAGCGAATATAGTTACCAAACTCAGAGGCTAAAGAGATTATCATCATTCCCAAATACTATCCCGAGACAATGACAACCAGGCCCTTGGTGCGACGGACCCCAAGCGCCCCAGCATCGATGGCCCTGCCACTCGGCTGGAAAATGGATTCCCCATGTGTGTGCAGGGAACTGGAAAACATGATTTCATTTCTTCTTCCCTCACCTCTGTCCTTAAAGCTTCAAACAAGCAAGTTTTACAATTCTAATGTATTGATGAAATAGATTTCAATTATTTCACTATCTTTGCCCTCTTAAATATCTTTACATGTTATGAAATCATAGCGCTGGCACCATCGCTCTTCTTTCTTTACTTCATTCATCCTCTAGCACAGCCCTTGTAAGTCCTGCCCTTGGGTTTTCTAGTATGACTCTCGGAATCTTCAATGCTTTTCACGAACTCTCCGTGTCTCCTACAATTTCTTGAAGATGCGCCCTTCCTGATCTTTCCACCTTGACGTTGGTGAGTGGGGAAGTTTCGTCGGGTCTCGGTAGGTTCCCTGCTGTGTCAAGTCGCTTAGATGAAGGCGGCACTTCCCCTTCTGGTCAATGACGCAAGATTCTGCTGCTTCATGTGCGTTTTGTCGGCCGAAGTAGAAGTCGGCATGGGCGAATATAATGAGAACAGTCTTCGGGGAGGCTCAACCTTGGAGATATAACTCTCTTTAATGTCGCTAGACTTCGATAGCCACAACCAAGCGACCATTTTAAACTTAGCCGACATCGCTCATATGCCGCCGAACTGTACCTCTCCGCCCCAGATCGTCTATGATTTCGTATCGTTTACGTTCTAAGTCTTCTTATACAATGCTATTCCTGGTCATTGGCACCCTTATCGGGATAGTATCATCATCGTCAATCCATCCCAAGGCACACAACTTCATTTATATCGTTCCAGATGGTTATGGTATCGCCTCCCAGGTCCTAGCGAGGGACTATCAAGCTATTCTCAACGGACATAGTCACGCCCTGCGTCCCAATAGCCCTCAGCTTGGAGCGGATCCTCTGGTAATCCCGGCACCTTTTGAGACTCTCCACTTTCCACTCATTCATCGAAGCTAACAGGGCCATTCCTGCAAAGGTGATCGGCACGGTTCGAACTCAAGCATCCGATACCTTGACCACTGACTCCGCTGCCTCGGCTACGGCTTTCGCATGTGGTGTAAAGACTTACAATGGAGGTTGGCCCACCAACTCCCCTCCCTGGTGAATACGTGCTAAGATATCTGCTCCTTCAAGCTGTCGGTGTTAATGATGACGGAGTGCCCGTGGCATCTGTCCTCGAGGCTGCTCATCTTAGCGGCTACAAGACTGGTCTCGTTGTGACCACTCGCATATCTCACGCAACTCCCGCTTGTAAAGACAACCTCCTCACCATCCATCCTCAATGGAAACGCTCTTGTGCTCACCTCGATTACGCAGGCTACGCGTCTCATGTCCTCGACCGTGGTGCCGAAAACGATATCGCCGCCCAGGAAATCGGGTACTCTCACCCCCTCGGTAACGTCGTCGATCTCCTCCTCGGAGGCGGGCGGCGCCACTTTCTCCCCACCTCCGAGGGAGGCCGCCGTGGAGACGGAGTCAACCTCATCAATTAGGCTAAGGAGAGGGGATGGAACTACGTCGCTACGAGGAAGGAGTTCAACTCCGCCGTCGATAAAGATGGCGCCCTTCCGCTGCCCTTCTTGGGATTATTTGCTTTGAATCATATGGCCTACGAGTTGGATCGCGATGAGGCTCGGGAACCTTCACTTTTGGACATGTCAAAGGTTGCACTTGCGTCTCTAGAGAAGGCGAGCAATGGGAATGAAAAAGGTGAAATAAAACATTGAGATCCACCATTTTCCCACAAACACATATTGCTAACGAGCTAATACAAAACCCCCTTCATCAGGCTTTTTCATCATGATCGAGGCATCTCGCATCGATCATGCAGGTCATGCCAACGACGCCGTCGGCCACATCCACGACACCCTCATGTACAATTCTGTCATGGCCTATGTAAAAGAATACATCGACGCGCACCCCGATACCCAGCTGATGTCCGCTGCCGACCACGAATGCGGCGGTCTCACCTTGGGGGATGGCTACAACCCTACCGTTCTGAAAAAAGCCACCAAGACGCCGGAATACCTTGGTGCCCTCTTCTCCGCCCACACAGGCGACAGGACCGCCTTCCTAAAGTCAGATTTCCTTCGTCGCTACGGTCTGGAGAACCTCTCGAACGACGATGTGAAGCTACTCCTTTCCATCGCCGAGGAGAGGAACGTCCCGGCTATGCGTATCGCTGCTGGGAATATGCTTGCTGCGGAGGCGGGACTCCATTGGTCGACTGAGGCACATACTGCGGCTGACGTGCTCCTGCATGGTTATGCGAATGACCAGGCTCTGAACGCTATGAAGGATCTCATGGGGAAGAGTAATGATAATACTGAGCTACCGCGATACATTGAGAAAGCTTTAGACCTGAACCTTAATAATGCTACGCTGGCGTTGAGGCAAGGTGGTATTGATTGGGTTGGAAAGAGGAATGAACTTCATCTTATCAAGAGCCTGAGTAAGTTGCATACTCATGCTCATTCATGACTACTGAATTCTGGAGTGCTGGCATGGCATCATCCACAGTGATGGGTTGCATCTGGAGATGGGGATGGGGACATGGATGGTGAAGCACTTCCAGTTTTATTTGCCGCATGATAAATGATAGTCCTACAAGTTGAAATACTAATAAATCCTACAAAAAACTGCCCTCAGAGTGAGTGATGCCTGTAAAAGACACGTCCCCCTTTGTCCACTCATACTTTTGTTTCGATACGAAGAAGAAAACAAAACGAGGCGGGAGGAGAAAGGAGAGACGAGATGGAGCCCCTGGCCCTGGAGATAAACAGGTGGACAAAAAAAAACAAAAAAAAAAGTCTGCCAAACGGGAAAATCGATCTGGTGCCCTCCCTTACCGTAGAGTTACTCAAGACGTCAAACCTAATAGAAAATAAAGTGTCAATCATCATCATAAATTACCCATGAAATTACAGGTTGGGAGAAATCAAAGTCGATGAAAGAAGCCGTAAACTTAGAGAGGGAGAAAAAAAGAATCTAGCCAGATGGCTAAGGAGGAACTGCGGATGGGCGTCAGTTGTAGTAGGGGACGGGTTTAGGCCCATGATTACTGGGATACATGGCCATCCCCCTTCCATTCCCAGGCTTTGCGGGCGGAGGATAGTCAGTATGAGGATCTCGGCCACGACCGTCATACTCTTTGTCCCAGACAGCATCTTCACGAATGCCGGCCGTATGCTCCCAATGCTGGGGCTGATGGCCAGTGGAACCGGACGGGACAGAGTCACGCCGACTTCGTGGACTGTCGTTGCTTCCGTAGGAGCCCATAGACGGGGTCCGTTGTGGCTCCGAGGTATGAGAGCTGCCTAGGCTTGGAGGCGAGCGTTGCGGTTGGCCTGCGTCCGTTCGTCGGGGATGGCCTAGAGACTGCTCAACCAGGTCGCGGATGCCTTCCTTGAGAACGAGACGCCGGAAAGCGGCGAGGTCGCGCTCTTCGTTGGCCAAGTTCCACGTGGCAGCGCCTCGGAACGTCAATATGTCAGACAGGACTTGGGGCCCGTAGCGATCGAGGAACTCCTGGTACATGGTAATGTCCTCATGGAGATTTCCATCAACGTATGGAGACTGTGGTGGAGGAAACTGTCTTTGGAACACAATATCGAATACCAGATTCCACTGCTCTTTCTTAGAGAGGTAAGCGGGTCCATCTTTCTGCAGCTCACGCTTCTGGGACTCCGCGATGCCGTCGGGAACTTCCCAGGGTTGGGATTGGCAATTGGCGTAGCGGATATGGTGGTCACGTGCCTTCTCGTCATCGAATAATTCCATGCATCGTGGACAGTAGATGGGGACGGCATGGCACCGCATAATATGGTCCTTGACGTCTTGAATTCTGTAGAGGGAGTCGACGAAGCAGTCCTTGTATTGCATTGGGGTTCGTTTTGCAAACGGGCAGGCGAATAGAAGCCTTTGTTTAGACGGCGCCCGCCTGGTCTCCATGACTTTGCCCTGCCATGATCTAAATTCTTTCAGGGCGGCAGCGAAGGCCATTTCCTTCATCTCAAGGAACGGGTGACCATCCGGAAGCATTGGGGGTTCATCGGACTGCTTGGCTACCCAAGGTTGTGGAGTCTCCGAATACTCAGGGTCAGACTGAGCCTCCGGCTCTTCCTCCTCTCTGGGGCTATACGTGTCTCGAGTGTGTGTGTAGTTCGGCGCCTGGGTCCGGTACTGACGACTAGCGCGGCCCGTGTTCGCACGCTGGCCTTCTCTCCCGCGACCTTGGTTCGGCCGGTACACTTCGGTGGAATGGCGCTCGTTGGGGGGTTCAGGAACGGAAGATCGCTTAACTTGAGGCCAATTTCGACCACGATCTGCGTCTTCAGGAGATCTCGGCGATTCTGGCTGGTAAGGAGGACGCTGCGGGCTTGAGTAATCCTGAGCAGGAGCAGCACGGGAAGTGTATTGTGGCTGATCACGGGTGTTTGTATTATCACCCCTCTCATCACGCCATTCATGAGATGTTGGAGGCCGACGAATTGGCGGCCCACGTTGTTGTTCATGTCCTTGTTGGAGATTTTGTCGGCTTGGCGGTGGCCGGGACGGGGGAGCACGATCTCTTTCGACATAGTCGGGACGATGCATCGGCGGATCTTGGGGTACTCTTTTGGCGGATGATCGCGTGTCCTGGATCGAAAGTCTTTCGAACTCTTCGGCGGGGTGAGTTCTTGCGGGTGCTCGCTCGCGAGGTGTGAAGTCACGGTCTCTATCGTAGCCGGTGCGAGGACGATGGGGGGGCTGATCCGTCGGGTATTGAGATCCGGGGCCATCTCTTTGATGCAAAGTTATAAGCCCATGGGGATGCGGTGTTGCTGGCTGGCTGGGCGCCATGTTGGTGCGGTTCGAGCCCATTGACGGATTCGGACCAGGCTCATAAACTCTCTGGGTCGGGAATCTCTGCGCTGGTTGGCCAGGTTGCGGCCCGCCGTTGGATGAAAGCACAATCACACCATGAGGATTTCGTGACGGTGGCGGTTGCGAAGGAAATTCTTCATAAGCGGCGTTTTCTGGGCGGCCGGTGTTGTTGGACCGGGGCTGCCCTCCCTGTGAGAGCACCACAACTCCATGCCGACCTAGCCCACCAGAAGGGGGCGGACGAGGTCGGGGGTCTGCGCCAGCGTTTCCCGGATCCTCGTCACGATGATACGGCTCTTCTATCGGGCGATCAATATCTCTGTTGCGGGGAGGATAGCTTGATGGATGGGTCGGCAGCTGCGGCGCTACGTGTCTCTGAGTGCGGAAAGCATTAGGCGGTAGAGCTGGCTGGGCCCCAAGATTTGGACCACCAGCTGGTCTCGAATCGTAACCCGGATCGGGATCGGGGACAGCAGGCGTTTTGTGGCCGGGCGGCGAGATCGGGCCTCGCGGACCCGCTTCATACCAGCCGGTAGTGGCTCTGCGAGTCATCCACGCGGTTTTAGATCGTGGGATATAGCGCGGATCCAAAGGAGCCGGAAGGGTCGCCTCCGTAGGGATATTATTGTCGTCTCTGGTCGACACACCGTAGTATTGTGGTCTGTCCTTCTTCCTGCGGTGCGAAGAAGAAGCCATTTTAGTCTTTGATGCACGTTTGCGGGCCGCGGCAGGCGGATTAGGCACGGTGGGTAAGAGATCTTGAGGGGGGTTTTCCTCTTCGTCGTAGGTAGACTGCGGGGAACGACGCCGTTCTATGTGGCCTTCCCTAACTGGCAGAATGGGAAGATCTACCGGATGGTCTCGACGCTCATCTGCAGGACGAGCATCGTCAGGGGGCCTAGCGAAAGCGTGATCCACCTCAGCTGCTTCTGCAGGGTACCGTGACGCTGGCGTAGTTTCATTCTCGCGTTCGTCGTAGTCCTCCACTGTGGTCATCCTCGCGCCAAGAGGAGTCGGAGCTTTCTCCATCGGGCATAGATGATTGGCACGCGGGGACTGGGAGAGACAAAATGATGCTATAGGGTAATGGGACCGTGAATTTCAAACGATGGTAAGAAAGGTGCTTGATGTGGAGACTTTAAGAGCACAGGGATCGAGGACCTATCCGCTTCGCATCAATCAAACTGAGAGAAATAATTAGCAGAGGGCTGTACATCAGGAAGGTTGACAGCGATTGACGAGAAAATACCGAATGGTCTGACGGGGCCGCGCATGATCTATTGGATGGAGGCATCCACGATCAATGCATGTGGGCAAGGACACTGCCGCCTGCTGCGTCCTTTGAATAAGCAGGGCGGATGCCGTGACAGGTAAAGGATAGATATTCCCTAGACTTGCCTAGCGTCGGGGCAAAGCAAGGCGAGTGACCGGGCTCGTCGCGTCCTCGATTCTCCTGACGATGAGGGCGAGACATTCCGCCTCGAGCGGAGAGGATTCGCGCATTCCCATTCCCTATCGTAGAGTGTACATCCGAGCCAGCACTGCTCTCAGGCCAATCCTAGGACCATGATCAGAAGAGGGGGCAAGGGTGGAGAGGTGCTGGCAACACCGGGTTGGCTATCTCGCCTCTCTTGGAGAAGGCAGTCGACTGCACATATGCACGAGCAGATGCGGGGAGGAGAAATCATATCCAATCCCCGTCCAGCCCCATCCAACGGAGGGTGCCCTTTCCAGTAAGTAGAAACAGACGCGATTCAATAGAAACAAAAACAATGATGATAAGCCGAAAAACGCGAAATATAAATCTAGAAATAAACAACTAAGAAGGGGAAAGATTAGAGAAGAAAAGAGAACTACTTCCTCCACCTTGAACTTACGTTTTGGGTCTTAAGGCTGAGAATCCTGATTAGCCAATTTTACGAGAGAAGACCTCTCATGGCATCATCCTAGCTAGAAATATTCCTTGACCCAGGTGGAGGATTCCGCAGCGGGTGGAGGGGGCGCGAATCGAACCAGTGAGGGCCGAGTTCGATTCTGGCCATTGTAACGAATTCGTTTCAAGCGTTCACTGACTTGCTGATAGTATTTCCGGTTGTTTAGGACGACCGGCGATGAAGGTGGCTTCCTTCTCTAGGTGTCTCAAGTCTTCATGTTCAATTCATTCGTACAGTAGGTAAAGGTATTCGATGTGGCCGGATATATACAAGTCGGAAAAGAAAATATGCCTCTCCCCATCGCTGTGAATCCCTCCCCCGTCATCGACAGCCTGCAGGCTTAGCTTGGGGAGCAGCCTGGCCCTCTCTTTCCCATTCCTCTCTGCCTCCTTCTTCCTATAATCAATCTTCTCAAGTCATCTAGCATCCCATCTGCAAAGTCAAGTGCGTCAGCAATGTTCGTGCTAGAACGACTATTGGCAGTCATTACTTACAACTTCACCTCCGGGGACAGTGTATGTCTTCATGTTGGGGTCGTAGATCTGTATTTGTGTTTGACCGTTAGCAACGCCACGCATGGCTCAATGAAGTCGTATCGAAGTCTGCGACTTACGTTGGCCGTGTAGCCGGGGTCGGTCGCCTTGAAAACGCCGGGAATTTGAACGGGCTGCTTCCAGCTGTCGAGGGTGCCAGTGCCGCCGGTGATGTTGAGCTGCGCGCAGCTGATGTAGAACTGAGGAATACCGGCGGGATAGGGGTTGTGGATGCCGAGAGACTGGATGCGGAAGAGGTACTCGCCGTCTGGGAGGCAGGCTGGGAGGGTATACTTGTAGGTGTCTGTTTTGTCAAGCGTGAGTTACATTTACATCTTAAACCCAACAGTCATGGATGACTTAGACGCACTGAACATGGGCCAGGAAGACTGGCCGTTGCCGCCAAGGGTCGGGCCTAGATATCTTTGTTAGTCTCCTGAGGCCAAGTTTGAAATATTCTCATAATATTGATATCCATACCCCAGTCGTAAACCTTGCGCCAGCCGTCAGAGCCATCATAATCCTGAACAGAACCAGGAGCCCTGGAGAGGTAGATTGAGATGGGACCTTGGTGGTAAACGGCCTTGTGGAGGTTGCCGTGTCAGCTAGGATTCAAGAAATGTAGATGGGAAAACCGGCCGTCTTACCGTGTCGGTGGTGAAAGTGATCTCATCCCCGACCTTGGCGTTAAGGACGACGGTGCTAGCACCACTAATACCACCCTGATTGCAGATCAAGTCCTTCGAGGCAAGGTCTTCAAGAAAAGGTTGTGTTAGCAAATAAACTAAATTTCAGAATCGCATCCTAAGGTTTTCTGAGTGACATCGCAGTCTCTCCTTTCCGTTTCTGGGACCATATTCCATGGTTTGCGGTCTCCTTCATCCTCCAGCTGCCGTGGACCACCTTCGGGCGCTTCGTTGATTCTCCCTGGATAGTGGATAATGAAGCATTCGGTCTTACCTGTGACGGGGGAGTTGTAATTGGTGTTTTTACGGACTCCCTCGAAAACGCCATACTTCTGGCTGCCAACGGACACCTGCTGGAAGATGTAGTGAGCTGATGCCTCGCATGCGAAGAGAGACAGAGCAGCCGCGATGCCGAGAACAGACTTCATCTTGAGTCAAGTTCGTCGGACTCCAGTACGATCTTTGGTTGGGTCCTATCAAGGAGATCACTGCACGATGTTCTTTATCGGTTGTCGAGGTGAAGTCAACAAAGGAGTGCCAAGTCTCGAAGAACGTGGAGGGCAATCTTTCTATGGACCAGCTCGACAACTTAAATGAAAGTCGGGTTCGGCAATCACGGCGGTCTTATACTATGAGTTAACGATCCCCCTTATATCTCCAAGAAGAGCCGCCGTGCCACTTATACACCACTACGAGATGGGGCCAAGGCGGGCAACGAATTACCGGCATGATCAGAGGAACACCATGGAAGGTGTCATTCCCTCCTCCAATACAGGGTGAGATGGAATGAGCAAGTAACCCACGCTTGGCGGCGGGAATTGCTGCCCTCGACTTACTTACTGTACACTCGTGGGGTCAGAAGTATGGGCAATACACTGCTTTGTAGATGAGAAGCGGCTCGGAAGCCCTTGGTTCCTGGTATTGGCGGGTGCAGCAGGTATAGAGAGCTACTGGTCATATCACTCTCTTTCACTTAGCTTTCACCTTGCTAGGGCAGCAGTCCATATGGATACGGCATGATAGTCTTGGAAAGACCCATGGGCTCCCTTCTCCCGGCGGCCACTTACAGGAATGCAAGCCACAATTTGGTACCCTCGTGGGCGGTGCGTGGTCTACGCGTGCCGTCTGAAGGGCCCATCTATTATCAAGTCTCCATAGGGGAAGAGCGCGGTATTGCCGTGCATGAAAGATGAAGGGGGAGGGATAGTCCAGTCGAGTAGGAGAGGCGGTATGTATGCCAAAGGAAGACAGCAGTTAATCGCTGCATTGCTGAGAGGAAAGCGTGGTCCTTCTGTTCCAAACTTGTTCATACCCTTACAAACAATGGTGTTAGACTCCAAAGGCTCGGGGGAGTAGCAGAGGATTGTGTGAAAAAAAAAAAAAAAAGAGCGACAGGAAAAAACACGCATTGGACTTTCTGCTCTGCCAACTCATGAGCACAATTGATGCAGCCAGACAGTCGGCAGGACTGAATAGATTGACCTTGTGGGTTCGCGATAAATGATTTGTATGGGGTTAATATCACGGAAGAACCCTACTGGCGAAGCAGACTGAGAGACGCAACAAAACAATTAAACCGGTCGAGGGAGAGGGTAATATAAACCCCAAGACTGGGACGGGAATTTTCGAGGAACAAGGTCACGCAGAAGAAGCATGGATGGCCGGAAATTTGCTCATAAGTATTAGTATGCCGCAAATACAAACATGGTTGGGGACATCGAGATAAATAAATAATGGAAAATAATCGAAGAAAGAAGGGCCAGTCTAGGATTGATGATGATGGACTCTGACCTCTTGGAGTCGGCTAGGAACAAGTAGTAAGGATATCTGAGGGGCCTTGGAGCTGGAGCTGGGAGATCGAATATCGGCCTGTCACTGTGGACATGGGGAAAGCCGGATCCCATCTATTCATGAAACTTGAGTCGGTTGGTTGGCTAGATTATATTACCTCTGGCTATATCATAAGACACCCATCTTCTGCCGCCTTTGCCGCTTCGACCACCATCACCACTCGCCTCTCGCGATGTATGCCACCGGTACTAGTCAGACGTCATCACGCGCCCGTTGTCGGCCGTGGTGTGCAAATTGAACGCCGTGCTGTCATCTCTAGTCCTCCGGGATAGGGCTTTTGGGCTAGAGCGATACTATGAACTGGAGCTATTATCTCCTACGAAGTAGTTATGCATGAGCATTCAGACGAACAAGAGAGTGGTGTCTGTCAAACTTTAACGGTGGCACAAGCCGGCCCGGAGCCGAAGTTTGCTCGGACCGGGGTCTAGATACTACCCTACGGGGGCCGGCCGTCTCCCGATTCGAGGATGGAAGCCCGGTTTTGTCTGTCGAGCTCCACAGAGCTCCCTTCATGCTCTACAACTCTGTCTCAGTAAATCACCACAAGTGCGGGTTTTTCCCCCATCTACCTTAGATTGCGGAGGCTACTCTTTTGTAAAGCCATTCCCCTCGGGGCCTTATACAAGGTATGTCGACTCCGGAGACCGGACACAAGATGGTAGATATAATAGTCAAAATTCAGTCTTTCTCAGCTCGGAGCCGTGAGGATCTTTCCTACCCCTAGCGTACAGGATTTCAAGATTGGCATATCGCCCACTCACTTTCAGTCTGTTCCTCTCATGCTGTAAAAATACGATACGAATTGGAAAGAGAAGACGAAATATATCTGCATTTGCAAGTGAACGAACTAGCAAGTGAGAGGAGTAGAACCTGTTTTCCGTGTTGTTAGCTGCGTATATCATCCTGGTGTTGTACTGGGCAGGGCGGGATTCCTCTAACCTGGCGTTTTGTATCCTCCTTGAAGGCCGCTATAGATGTCCACAACAATACCAGGGTCGTTTGCCTGCCAAAAGAGGAACCTCATAGTTAGCTTTTACTAGTAGATCGGGGACATTGACGGGGACCTGGGCACTTACAGGATAGACACCAGGAATGCCAACAAGATCAGGCTTCGCAGTTCCCGTGCCACCCGTCACTTCGATCTGAGCACACTCCATCTGCGAGAGTTGAAAGACAACCCTACATTAGTTTTTACGTATACCAGACTTGATTGATGACACAACTCGCCATAACTTACATAGAACTGAGCGCCCCCCGGAGTCCTAGCGCCATGGAGCGCAATCATCTCCGCGCGGAGGAGGTACTGCCCGTCCTCGATGCACTCAGGGATGTGAATAACTTGCTTCCCCTGCCCTCTGATGACCTTGTCGGTAGCCCACGCGTTTCCTTGAAGCCCTTCTCGCTGAATGTTGAACCTAGAAGGATATTACCCATCAGCATATTCGAAGAGATCAAAAAGAAGAGAGATGGAGGTGAGTATCAATACCATCCAGGGCCAACTCCCCTGTCAGACTTGGCGTCTGCCACCTTCTTGAGGTAGGCGAGAACAGGCCCCTTGTGACTGGGATCCATGACATCATTTGGTCCCGCTGCGTTCGCAGTTGAAGGTTAGCTGTCATGTCTTTCGGTGGAGGGTGCTTGTGTGGTTATCAAGGCATCTCCGGTGCCTTTCTTTAATCAACTCACAGTCAAGCGTGTGGCGCCATATCGCAGTGACATTTGTGCCCGCCTTCACAGAGATGATTTTGTCCGTTGGACTCGTGGGGTTAGGTGGACCATTACATGCCATGGCATCTCCCTGAACGTTGGTTTGCGGCTAGGCGTCGTTAGAAACGAGTGAATATTCCTTTTTCGGCGTCTCAAATACCTACCCCGTCATACGTCGGGACTCTCACACCTTGGCCCACGCCTAAACAAATGACGTCCGTCAGTTCAATCGTCCAGGGGAAGACGACTACTGCCCAATTCTAATCCCTTGTGGTAATTACCATAGGTGGTTCCGTCTACTTCGAGCTGAACGAAAATGGTATGAGCAAGCGCTCCGGGAAGGAGGCTTGTCGATAGCAAACTTAGAAGGAGCGGGAACTTCATCTTCAGTGTTGCTCTAGATCGGACTTCTCTCCTTGCGATTTCGCAGTTTCAGTGAGTATGGATTGTTGAAAAAATGCTATCACGGAGGACAACATCAACCGAGTCGAGGAACAAATATTATTGAAAGAGTTCGACGAAATCTACGATCGCCAATTCTACGAAGCGGAAATACCGTACATAAAGCACTTGAGGCATAGCTATTTGATGATATCACCAGGTGATTCCTGTGTCTTGGAGATAGTGTTGAGCAATGAAGCCTTGTAAGACGTGAGGCAAGAGGACGGAAGAAAGCCGTCCGCTACTGTTTTAGGGAGCGAGCAGCCTCCCTTTTAACTCGTGACCTGTGGCTAATGAGGAGGGGACCAGCATAATGCGGGAAGACAGGAAAAGTAAGTGGTGCACTTCCAATTCCAAGGTTAGATCAATGATGAGCATAAGAAAACGGCAGGTTGTCGATCATTGTGCACATCATAATAGCTAATGCGAAGAATGGAGCCTAGTTCACTCGCCACGGACAGCCCATCCTCATGATGAGGCGGAAGGCCGATGATGACACAGGCCGGAGACAAAGGCCGGAGAGACGTTACCGGGAGTCCATGCTAGAGATATACCGGGCGAGATAGCCGTAGCTCTTGGCCACACCTGGCTCGGCTTGGGGGAAGGCAGTTTGAGAATGGCGCAGCTCATCCGTCCAGAGGCGGCTGGGTAAGGTAGGACCTCGTCACGCTCTGGCCAAGACTTAGGTAGCTGCTAGACGGAGCAGGGTGCCACGACCTCCAATTGGAGGAGATCGTAGAATGCTGGAGCTGAGGACTTACAAGTTGTGGCACGGGTGCGCGTGAATAAGAGTGGTGAAGTCTTCCTTTTCCCTAATCCTTCCACAGTCGCAATAAAGCAAAGCAGTAGTCCTTTCACTCGCGTAGAGTACTTGCAGTATGGGGTAAACCGTTCTACATATGTTGTGTAATGTGTAATCTCTGACACAGATAAAAATCACCTTACAACTTACACTACGAAGTAGAGGAGTTGGCGGATCTCGAAGCCGTCGGGAAAGAACCCTGACATCCTGACCTGTCAGTTGCAGGCATGCCGGGGAACTCCGCGATAGGAGACGGGAAGCCAGCCCGATGGGAAGCCAAGAGAGAAGGCCGACGGGAGAGACAGAAAAAAAACGAGGCATTCGTACATGTTAACCCCACCTGCCTCCCGGTTTAACGTCCTGCTGACATGGAAATATCTGTGGGGAGCACGGGATAGAGCGAAGAGCTGGGAGAACAGACGATGCGGAACATGCTTGCAATATCCTTGTATTCCCACCAGGCAGGGGGCCAATATCAAGTCGGCGCGAAATCAGGGAAAGCAGAGGGACGTAATACCGAAGGTGGCAGAAGCGGTGGGATTTCTACCTGTGACGGAGGTCCATCTATCCAGCAGAGGTGAGAATTTAACCATAGTGCGGCAGGTTATGGCAGGCATCGGAAGATGAGCTAGTGGCGTTTAATACGGATGACCGGGAAGGGTAATCCTCGACATGGGTCGTCACCTACTTCTTAGAGAGTTGGTGATGAAATGTCGGATTCTGCCGACCTGGGTCGAGAGAACAGGGACGATGGAGACAATGGAATTTGGGAGGCCAAAGAGGTTGAGTTCGTGGTGATCGTAGACTTATTTGATGGGCCGGAAGAGAGGAGTCCCTGGAGTTGTAGAAGCGGAAGTCAAAGTCGTTGGAGCCATTTGGTGCATCAATTGATTGGTTGATGTATTACTTCATACTCTTTGATGTACAGTACAGGAGAGAAAAGACTGTGCTCCGAGACGCCGATATTGCCGCGCATTGCATTTGATGTGCTGTTCCAGGCTAATGTTAGCACTAGTGGCAGGTGGGCGACCTTGAGAAAATACAGTGCGAGAAAAGCTACAGTCAATCGCCCTCAATTACCCGATTCGCTGTTCTAATTTCCCCACATTGAATCTCACGAGGCACGACTGCAGGGTCGCTCGAACTAACCCTAATACAGGACACTGTTCTCCTACAGTGCACCGCATAGCCTGGCACTATTCGCCCGCCTGCACCTTACCCAGAATTGCCTGAGGTTTCAGTGGTTATTAGCACGCTTTAGCGGCCCATTTATTCCCCTACTTGAGATAATCACTAATAATTTGATCAATTGATGGGGGCATCAATTGATCATCAACATTGATCCGTAGATGAATTCCTGGACGCTGGCTGATGCGGTTCATCAATTGATCTTGATCAACAATTTCTGGGTCTGGTCAACCCACGAGAACTTTAGGCTCTAAACTCAATCCCAACTCCCACCCTCCAAGCTGAATTGATTTGAGGAATCAAATGGCTTGGCTTCTAGTATCCGTTTCCCATTGATCGTTATGTGATTACCTTCCTGCAAATTCTTCATGTCCCTCGTCCCGATCCTCTCGGAATGGAGGTTATAGTTGGCTCTTGGTATGAGGGTTCTGATCATATATTGAAGGCTCAATCTCTGAGTTCGACTGATCAGAACTCCAGTATGCAGCCTCAATGTCTAGCTAGCCCTACCATCTCCTCCCTCGTCCCTCCAAGTCCTCCGAATTCCCGCCGTTCGTTGGACCCTTCTCTCGCTCGATCCTGCTGCCTCCCAAATCTCGACGCTGGGTGTCGCTCCGTCGCCTTTGTAGACTGATGGTACTGGAGACCAAACCTTGGTTTCTCTAAACCCACTTGTGCCGATTCCTTCTTGCTTTAGCACTCTGCTCATCGGTCTCATTGCCGACTTTCCTTCTATTGATCTTAATTGACCGGCAATGTACTAGGTACGGGGTAGAACGACTCTAATATCGAGCTCGTCTATCCTCCCCCACAACTCAATCTCTCCCAAGCGGCCTCGGCCCAACCTATCGGTCATGTACCTGCATACAAGCTCTCTTAACACCTTCTCCGCATCCCATATTGCCCTCCTTGTTGGTTGACGTGAATGTATACTCATCCAATTGATCCCATTTGACATCGGCTCCCTTCCCGAGCCCCAAAGGGAGGGAGGAGGACTCTCGCATCCCCCCATACTATTCTCCTATACTCACCTTCGCTCCGCTCCTCACTTACAAGCATTCTGCTTTTTACGGGAACCCCGCTAGCCTTTTTGTTCCCAATTAGCCATTAACGCCAAAAGGAGGTAAACGAAAAAGTGCTCCGACATTTCACGAGTAGACACGAATTAGACTTTTCCCAATGGTCCTCTTGTTCGGCTTATCAAAGCCGCCAACTAGTCTCTATTCCCATCGCGGGACATGGGTGGCCCTCCCATGAGACTTATTAAATCCGTCATGCCCTCCCTCCTTCTCCCTCCATCTTGAAAGAGCCCTGTCCCTTCTAGGTCCTCTAGCTTGCTTACCCGGACGGACATCTCAACAAGCGTTGTTACTAACCTTCAAGAGTCCGCAAGAGTGAGTCCAGTCACTTCAGGAGGGCATCATGCAACTTTCGCGAGCCATCGCTGCCGCTGCCGTTGCGGCGGCTTCTTTCTGTAAGTCCAGTTCCGTTCCTCCTGGCACACTCGATGGCAGCTTTAAGCCGTCTGGAAAGTGGAAATAAGAGCCACTAACAACCGTGTTCCAGCTTCTGGCGCTCTCGCCGATGAGCGTGCTGGCGTTGCCTCCGCCACCAAGGCGACGCAGAAGCGCGCTCCCGCTGCCGCGCCGCAGCGCCGCCCTTTCTGGCCACGCCCACCTCAGTGGGATGATCATGACTATGACGAGCCAGACTGGGGCTTCGGCAATGATGATGACGATGACGACGAGGATGAATTCGACTGGTCTGATTGGGCCAGGAGGAATCGTCGTCCCGCTCAGCCCCCTGCCGACGTCGACCGGCCCGTAGCCGGCTCGGAGGACCCCGAGAAGCCCACTCCCACCGAGTCTGCTGCCCCCGAAAAGCCCGAGCCCCCGGCAGAGGAGGAGGAGAAGCCTGAGCCTCCTACTAAGACTGCTGCTCCTGAGGAGCCCGCGGAAGGGGAGCCTGAAGAAGGAGAGCCCGAGGAGTCTGAAAACCCTCCTAATGATCCCTCGGCCACCGAGTGCGTCCCTGTTGGTGAGGACGATACTTGGGATTACGTCGTTATCGGCGCCGGTGCTGGTGGTATCCCCGTCGCTGACCGCCTGAGCGAGGCCGGCCACAAGGTCCTTCTTCTCGAGAAGGGTCCTGTCTCCACCGCTAGGTGGGGTGGCAGCTTGAAGCCCGACTGGCTTGAGGGTGAGGATCTCACCCGTTTCGACGTCCCCGGTCTCTGCAACCAGATCTGGCACGATTCTACTGGTATTGTTTGCAGCGATATGGATCAGTTCGCTGGATGTATCTTGGGTGGAGGTACCGCCATCAACGCCGGTCTCTGGTGGAGGGTAAGCATTCCTTTCTTATGTTGGACGCCCATCTTGCAGGTTTTATGAGTGCAAATGACTAATTGGATCCTCCTAACAGCCTCACCCTCTTGACTGGGACGACAACTTCCCCGAGGGCTGGCATGCCAAGGACGTCGAGGCCGCCACCAACCGCGTCTTCACCCGTATCCCCGGCACCACCCACCCGTCCATGGACGGCATCCTCTACCAAGACGAGGGCTTCAACGTCCTCGCCGACGGTCTCGCCGCCGCCGGCTGGACCCGTCTGGAGAACCCCAACGCCCAGAACGACAAGAAGAACCACACCTTCGGCCACACCACCTTCATGTTCTCCAACGGCGAGCGCGGAGGTCCCCTCGCTACCTACCTCGTCACTGCCAGCCGCCGCGAGAACTTCCAGCTCTGGACCGACACCTCCGTCAGGCGTCTTGTCCGTGATGGTAGCCGCGTCACTGGTATCGAGCTCGAGTGCAACGGTGCCACCGGCCACTCCGGTATCATCAAGGTTGCCGACTCTGGCCGCGTTGTTCTCTCCGCTGGTACTTTCGGCACCGCCAAGGTCCTCATGAGGAGTGGTATTGGCCCTCGTGATCAGCTCCAGGTTGTCCAGAAGTCCGCCCTGGACAATGAGACTATGATTGCTGAGGCTGAGTGGCTCGAGCTCCCCGTCGGTGAGAACCTCATCGACCATCTCAACACCGACGTCGTTGTTGAGCACCCTAATGTCTACCAATACAACTATACCGCCGCTTGGGCGACGCCCGATGAGAGCGACGTTCAGCTGTACCTCCGTGACCGCTCCGGTATCCTCGCTGCTGCTGCTCCCAACATCGGTCCTATGATCTGGGACGAGATCGAGGTTAGCGATGGCACTACTCGTCAGCTCCAGTGGACTTGCCGTATGGAGGGCTCCTTGGACTACTTCGGCAACCGTAAGTTTCCTTACTTATACTAACCCCGCCGAACTGAGATTAAAGCAGTTCGATGCTAACATGGCGATTTTCCCCAGACACCATCACCATGAGCATGTACCTCGGCCGTGGTGTCGTCTCTCGTGGTCGCATGGGTCTCACCCCTGCCTTGACCTCTCGTGTCATGACCCTTCCTTACCTCAGGGGCGACGCAGGTGATCGCGAGGCCATCGTCAAGGCCCTAGACAACATCCGAAACTCTCTCAAGGATGTCGACAGCCTCAACTTCCTCTCGCCCGCTGACAACATCACCTCTGATCAATACGTCGAGGATGTAAGTTGTGGTTCTCCTTTTCCTAACAATTTTCCTCGTGTCCCGCTACCGACGAGCAAAAACCTCGACCTCTGTGCTAACTTTTTTCACTCTTTCCGCAGATGCCCGTCACCGTCAGCCGCCGATCCAACCACTGGATGGGCACCGCCAAGATGGGTACCGACGACGGCCGCAAGGACGAGGGTACCGCCGTCGTCGACACCAACACCAAGGTCTACGGCGTCGACAACCTCTTCGTCGTTGACGGCTCCATCTTCCCCGGCATGGTCACCGGTAACCCCTCCGCCATGATTGTCATCGCCGCCGAGCGCGCCGCCGAGAGGATCCTTGCCCTCCCCACCAGTGGCGAGGAGGAGGAGGAGGCTCCTGCCAAGGAGGAGGAACCTCCGGCCGAGGAAGAGGGTGATGATGAGTGCAGCGAGTAATTGGTGCTGGGAAAAAAATCATCCCCTTTTCGTTTTTCCTTTCATTGCTTATTCCCTTTCCCCTTCAGTATTGTCATGACTCTCCGTTTGACCATTTGCTCGGATCCATGGACAAGACAATTTTCCGCCTCGTTTGTACCGGATTGGTTTCTCTGTATATATAGCACCTCGCAGAAAACCATTACCTGCTCATTGTACATAATTTCTAAATATTTGGAAGCTTGTCAGATATCCATTCTTTGTTCTCGTGAAACAATCTCGATTCTGCTCCAACAAACACGAAGAAAAAAGTAAAGGAACAAGAACAATATCCTTCCATAAACTCCCCATCATTCCCGTTCATTAGACAAAATTAGAAAACAAGGTAACAAACAAACAATAGGACAACTGCGCAATTATAGCCTAATTCAAGAAGTTTTGGTAAAAAATTTCGTAATCTTCCCGGAGCCCGCCTGACTCTCAGTCGTCTTGGTCGGACTTCCTTTCCGATTACTCGTCGCGCTGATCTTGGCCTTCCGTGGCGACTCCTTGACGGAAACCTTGGCCGGTGGCTCCACAGCAGGCGACGCCGGTGAAGCCTCCCTCTTGTGGGCCGTAGCGTGCGTGACTTTCTTCGCTTCGTCACTTTGGGATGCGCCGACGGTTTCCTTTTTCACCTGGGTTCCTTCCTCCTTCTTCGTTCCGGCCTTGGCGAAGAAATTGGCAATATTGCCTTTATTCTCCTTGCTGGACACGGGAATCACGAAACTGGGTGAATCGTTGCCGACCTTACCGACTTCCTTGGGAACGGGGTAGACTTCGAGTTCGGCGGTAGTCGGTCGGAGCGCGTCTTGCAGCTCTCGTGTCCAGGTACACCGCGAAGGGTCGAGCCAGGCCTTAAGTTCTGGGGAACCGGGCTCAAGGATGGCGGGCATCCGATCATGGATGAATCGGACTGCAGGGTTGGCGTCGACGGTGATGATTGTATAAGTGTATATTTTTTCTCCAGAGTCTAGACGCCTGTTAGTCCCTTGCGCCCTTGTTCTTTGGAAACCCGAAAGGTAGAAAGCAAGGATCACGCCTACCTTCATAGGTGACGCAGTCCCAAAGACCTGCAAATAACATCGGTCCGCCGTCTTTCCGCTTGATATAATGCGGTACCTTCTCCTTGGGCCCCACCTTGAGCCACTCGTAGAAGCCGTCGGCCACAACAACGCACCTCTTCCGCATCTTCATCGTAGTCCACATCCCTCCAGATCGACTAAGCGAGTCGGAGCGGCAATTAATCGTCTTCATGACGGAGGCGTAGCCGGGGTTACGCTTGGTCCAGAAAGGGATGAGGCCCCAGCGCATAGTCTGAAGTATGTACCTTGAACTGTCATGGGTAGGCTGCGTCGTTGGGGAGACGTCCTTGGCGGCAGGAGTTTTCTTCTTCTTCGGAGTACGATGCTCCCTTTCCGCGCCGACATCAACCCAATCATGGTCAATAGTGTCCTCATCGACTGGCTCCTCAACCTCAGCCGAGGGCCCTACGCCCCCCACTTCTCTCGACGTCTCCGAGCGCTCGGCTCCTTCGGATGACCCGCCGGGCCGGGCTCCACGGTCAGGAATATCGGCTCGGTACACCATGCCATTGGTCCCGGGCGCGAAGTTGTACGACTGGCGAGGAGAGTCATCGGCATCATCTCCGGGAGCATCCCAAACGGGCATGTCCCTGTCCTCGAGATACCTGCGGTATTGCGAGGGTCGCTGTTTGGGGGGAACAGACAGTGTTAACGAATGTGCACCACGGGCAGATATTGGTGGGTCATACCATGGCGAGAGCATATCTTCCACACATTGTGGCGGCTGGTAAGGGGGTTTAAACAGTATCTTGATGATCTCCTACACCAATTTTAATGAATGAAGTGTTTTTTTCAAAGATCGTTGCTAACTTTGGTGGAACTCTTGGAATGATGAATTCACAAAGGTCTGAATGTCATGAATGCCAAGTCGGGGCAGCTGAGCTCGAAACGGCAGCGGGATCAATGGATTGATAAGTAATCGTCCCCGACAATTGGAGATCAAAACAACTGCGCCAAACAAACAATGAGGTACATGTACAATTCATTCCCATAGACGCTCATCTGACGTAGCTCCACGCTCTTTGCTGTGAAGCAAGGTTCAACGTACAAAGTACGAATTACATCGACGATGTGATGGTGATCACTGTCGGCAGCAGCGACGCCTGCCTGGGAGAATCACGCATTGACTTGCCCAGGCCGGTTACACTAGCACCTGTAGGAGCTCGAGCTGGCATGCTGAATCTGAGGGAAGGCATTTAATGATAGACTCCATCTGAAGGAATAATAATACATGAACGCAAGAGCTGCAATTGACTTCAAATTGACATTTTTGATCGCTATGCTGACTGTATCACTATAAACCTATCCCTTTAATTTTCCTGCCTGAGCTACTTGTACAAATGTCGGTCGCCAGTTTGTAGTTGTTCCGATGCCGAAGCCGCGAGAACCTCTCCACAGGACTCTTACACTACACGAAAAGCTCTTGTTTCCGCAATCGCCGCTTCGCAGCAGCCTCCCTAGCCCAAGCATCCTCGAACAACGTAGGCCGCATCTCCGTATCGCTATCCTTCAGCGCAAGCCTTCGAACCACCTGGAAAGCCCCGGTACCGATGGACATCGTCTGCCCCATGATGATGCACTCACTGACACCCTCGATCTGGTCCGCCTTCATGCCGGCGGCCGCTTCGAACAAATGATCCGGCGTCTTCTCGAACGAAGCGAGCTGCAGCACGCTGTCTCGGGTCTTGGAGAGACCGAATCGCGTGATACCGTACACCTCTCCCTTGTACGTCATGACGTCGGCGAGCAGCTCCATGTGTCGGGGATCAATGTTCATTTCTTTCATGACGGAGCCGATTTCCACCGCAATTGATGCTCGGGCCGCCTCGATGCCGAGGACATCCTTGTTCTCCATGACGTTGTTAGTCCTAGCCTTGGTGCCGAGCACACCTTCGGTCGTCATACACGCCTTGAAGCCATAACCTTCGACAAAAACTTCGTGAATGCCATCCGCATCTGTCTGGATAATGGCACGAGAAGCATCGGGGTAGCCGGAAATAGCGACTGCCGGAAGCGCGCGTCGCAAGAAGCCCGCCCGGAGCACCATGTCGCCGACTTCATCGTTGGCGGAGGCCCGGGCTCGTGCCGTGGTTCGTTTCGGCACGTCCACGTCGGTCCGAAGCCGGATTTGGATAGAGGCAGGGCCAAGCACCGATATGTCGTCCGCCGTAACCTTGAGCTTTCTGTTGCTGCAAATGGCCCGGGCAATATCTGCTGTAGACATGCCCAAGTGCGCTGCTTCGAGCGCCTGCAGATCCAGGTGTAAGATGACGCTACCGTAGTCCGCCCGGTATTCATCTTCGATCGCTTCGAGAATGTCCGAGATGTACGTCTTTTCGATCCTTCCCTTGACCACACGCGCGGCCTCGATTTGCTTGTTGTTCTCAAGCGGGCATGTAATGACCGGAGTACTAATCGTCTTTGACGCGTTGATGATCTCCTTGATTCGGGGAACACCCTGCGTGATACTCATGCCGGCGACACCAGCAAAATGGAAAGTCTTGAGAGTCATCTGGGTTCCAGGCTCACCAATCGAATGGGCGCCCACGGCACCAACTGCGTGACCGGGCTCCACAAGGGCTTTCTTGTTCTTTTCCAAACAGAGCTTGATGAATTTCCGGAGGGTGGACGGGGTAACTTTTGCTACCTGCTCAACCTGCCCCTCCCGCAGTTTGTCCGAGGATCTTTGGGACTCATCGAGGCCAGCAGCCCTCCTGACCTTCCTCAGTTTCTCCACGCGTTTGTTCACATAGTTTTCTACAGTGCGCAAGAAAAACCTAGCACCTTCATGCTCATCGATGCCCATATCAGTTGAATCGTCGTATGAGAGCTTCTCATTCAGTAGACCAATGCGGGGGTATCGCTTGCGCTCCTGGTCAAGCATGGAGTCACAGAATTGCGTAATCTCATGGGGAAGCATGGGCGCCTCCGAGTTGTCCCAGGTGAGGTTTTCTGCGTGGGTCCATGTCCGGTCGAAATGGACTGGTACGGCGCTGCCCTCCATGTCGACAGGATCGAGCTTGTCGGCGCCGAACTGGAACTGGACGATATTACCGCCCGACGTTCTGACGGTATCGTCGTATTCCATCGAAAGATCCTCCAGTGACTTCATAAGACGTCGTGACATGTAACCCGTTTCGGCCGTCTTGACGGCAGTATCGACCAAACCTTCTCGTCCGGACATGGCGTGGAAGATAAACTCGGTGGGTACGAGACCCGAGTAGAAGCTGTTTCTGACGAAGCCCTTCGAGGGCGGTTGCCTAGCATTCTTGGGGAAGTGAGGAAGAGTGCGATCCTGGAAGCCATCAGAGACACGCTCGCCACCGATAATCTGCTGTCCGACCAGTGCCACCATCTGTGCGACGTTGATTTCGGATCCCTTGGATCCCGACTTAGCCATGATCAGCGGGGCGTTGTTGCGGCTAAGTGTGTTAATGCAGATTTTACCAGCTTGCTGACGGACGCGGTTGAGAATTCCGGAAATAGCGTTCTCCAACGTCTGCTCCATCGTGCACCCGGTAGCCTTCTGTAATTTCCCGTTCTTGAATGTCTCAATCAATTCATCGCACTCGTGGTATGCCTCCTTGACGAGTTCACTTTTCTTTTGGTTCAGCTCCTTCGTAGGGAAAACATCTCCGATCCCGATGGTGAAGCCGCGGTTGGTAAGATGCCTAGCGCAGAGCCTCGCCAGCCGGTTCATCGCCCCGACCGCGGCATCGGGGCCGTAATCTCGCAGAATGACATAAAAGATCGAGTCCTTCTTACCACCGCCGACAGTAGATTTGTCCATCAAGCCGCACATTACTTCTGAGTTTCTGATCACGAGCCATCCATCGTTCGGATCCATGTCAGGACACTGTCCGGGGCCCGACGAATAGTCTCGACACTTTGCGTCGAGATTTACTAGGACTGGACATGCCCTGTTGGGCCTCATGAGCACATTGAATACCTGCTTTCCCGTCCACATCATCTGGGGTTTGATGATGGCCGGAGGCGGCAGTTCTAGGTGGGTTTGGCCATCGAGCATGTGCATGCATATGTAGGTAAATGTTTTGCGGTCAAAAAAGCGATCCTTGCTGCTAATGAGATATGCCGCAGTGATGAAATCCTGGGTTGCCGCAATGATGGGCTCGCCGTTCTTGGGGGTTGCAAGGTTATGCTTGACACCCATCAAGTTGATCGCTTCAGCTCGCGCCTCTTCCGTCTGGGGAACGTGCAGGTTCATCTCGTCGCCGTCAAAATCGGCATTATATGGCGTACACACACACTCGTTGAGGCGGAAAGTCCTCCAGGGCCGCACCTTGACCAAGTGGCTCATTATACTCAACTTGTGCAAGGACGGCTGCCGGTTGAACAAGACCACATCCCCGTCTTCTAGGTGGCGCTCCACAACGTCGCCGATGCGAAGGTCTTTGGCGGTTCTCTCACGATCCGCCCACTGCAAGTTGACCTTGTAGCTACCGTCCGCCTCGTTCTTGAGCACGCCTTGCGCGCCAGGCCAAACCTGCGTGCCGTTCCTGACGCAGCTCCTCAGCTTTTCAATATTATGTCGCTGAACCCTCTCTGGGTAAGTCAGATTCTTGGCCACTAGAATCGGAACAGCAACTTGGTCGATTCCAAGGTTAGGGTCAGGGGAGATGACGGTTCGGCCGGAGAAGTCAACTCGTTTTCCCGACAGGTTTCCTCGGAAGCGACCTTGCTTGCCCTTGAGACGTTGACAAAATCCGCGGACGCTCTTGCCGAATCCTGGCTGCTGCAGGCCGGGCACTTCGCTGTTGACGTACATCGCAATTTGTAGTTGCAAATATTCCCACTGTTCCATGATTGTCTGGACAGGGGAGCCCCGTTGCAAAGCCGACCGGATCATGCCGCTTACCCAAACGATATCAGCTAGCTTTGTCGTAATATCGTCCTCGTTACTTGCGTTGTCTTGGGCAACCGAAGGCCGAATACAGATGGGGGGCGCAGGGAGGTACTGCCATAGGAACATCTCTGGGCGACCCTCGCCAGGCTTCAACCCCAAGAGCTCACAATCGGTAGGGCTAATCATCTTGAAGAGATTGAGCACCCTAAGGGGGCTGAGATCTTCCATGGCCTTGCGAAGGTGCTTCTCAATCTCCGGGTTGTGGGCTTTGGCCTCGGCAAACGACTTCTCGAATTCGACCTTACTCTCAGGAGGAATCTTCTTCAAAGCCGTCGACTTGTTGAAGAAGGAGAACTTGTCATGGGCGAGCTTGAGCACGCCAACCTTCCGAATAGTACCGTTGACAGAGCCACAGTAAGGACAAGTCTTCACCTTGCGGCACATCTCGTTGATCTTTTTGCATGTCTTCACGCGTTGGGTGTTGTCTCTATCGGTGCGTCGCAATTCTTTCAAAAACGAGAGTCGGTCGGGCTCTAGTAGGAGGACTCGGGCACAATCCTAGGAAGCAAGGATCACATATCAGCAAAGGGCCATGCGACGGGATCAAGGACGGCAAGAAGTGGGAAGCGAACCTTGCAGATGTTTTGAAGAATGCTGATTATGAAGCGTAGGTAGCCAACATGGAAAGCGGGGAGCGGCAACCGCACTTGTCCGAAGTGACCGGTACAATTCTGTAGGGCTTCCTGGCAGGTTGAACAAGTCCCAGACTTACTGGATGTTCCGAGGCGCGGGTCGAGAGGGCCATGGCGATATGGGGCACGGTTGTTTTCTATGTCGTACAGTAGTCGATCGGAGACTTCAAGGACAGCTTGGTTTGTAATGTCTTGGTTGGACCTAGAGTACAGGTGATGGCGATGTTAGCGTTAGTGATAGAGAGTTTAAAGGCCGCGGATGCGCTGCGCCTGGGAATAAATGAAGAAATAACAGGTCGGAACGTACTGGATGCCAAACTTTATCTCCTTAAATCGCTTCGGGAGCTTGTCGACGAGTTGCGCCTTCACAGGGTCGCCTGCAATGGGGGCTGCCATGGTTGCTGGGAATGGGTATCAAGATGGATCGTGGGGAAGAAAACGCAAGCGAAAGAAAGATATGGCTGAATGGTGGGAGTTAGGGCCTGCAGACAGATATTAGGCCCACGATAAGATAGCTACCGGATCTCCAACATCTTCTTCGGGATTAAACGTTCTGTCGTGACCGTAGAAATCGAGATCGCGTCGGACGGGTATCGTGAGATGGTGGCTATCGGGATTATTTTTTTTTTTCTCTTCAATGTCCGCAGTCTTGCACGAAAGAAGAATTGGAGGCACCACAAGAAGCCTCGAGGCGGGAAGGTGGGGTAAAATGAGTCAACCGCATTGGATCAAGCCGCAAGGGCGGCGACCAAGGAATGGTGGGGGCCGCTGTAGCACTCACCCCACCTGCAACGTGCCGTCATGAAATGCAATCACTGGCGTTGGTGCATCTGCCAATGGCGGCCAGCTGTGCGTGTCGCGTATGACATGCTGGCGTGTCCAGACCTTAATGATACGTACACTCTCAGCAGCTCCCTCCACTTCAGTGATGGTGAGCTTGAGGTGGTTGAGATTTTGCATTTCTCAGACTCTCGGTTTCTCGCCTTCCTAGTACTTGAATCAATTTTCTGAAATTAGCCTTCCTGCAAAAGACAGCTGCCTGACGAATCGGGTTTCCGATCCCCATCAGATGATGCAAGATCTCTCTGCCTAATCGTACATCGTGAGAGCGTCGAAGCTCCTCCTCCTATCACGACCCTTTATATCTCGCCCCAGCTGGCGTACGACGTATCGCGCTCTCAAGTTGGCTCGTCTTCTGTGTTCTTGTCTGTCACCGCAGTCTCTGCGTGTGCCACAGACGAAAGCACTCGTGTCCCAGTTGACCCATCCGGGTTCTCTATGTTCATGGACTGCTCATATCAGGAGATTTGGCATCATGGCCCAGCCTCCAGACAAAAAGGCAGAAAAGTCTTACCTTTACTCCGCTGTGGATTCTCTTAACCCCTGGGCTGCAAGTCGTGGATCCGGCTCGGCCACTCCAGAGCCTCCCCCGACACCACCTCCAGGGCCGGCACCGTCCCCTGGACCAACGGACCACAGTACCAACTCGCTTTACGGTATTAGTCGCAGGAACTACCCGCCTGACTGTCCTCCCTTGAAGGTTCTCTGGTTTCATGCCGTCGATGTAAGTTTAGTTCCCGCTTCTTCAACCCTCGGCCAAGCCCCACCACACGGCAGCGCCACTCACCAACGGCATAATCTAGGTCCCTAAGCGCAAGCCCGCTTTCCTAACGGCTCGTCGCAATAAACCTGCTGTCAAGGAAAAACCACCAGTGCTGCCGAAGAAATATGCCGCATTTGTGCCTTCAGACTCGAGGGCTATTGAAGAGGCCTACCAAACACTCCTCGAGGAGCGGGAAGATAGCTCTCGTGATTCCTCATCCTTCAGGAGGCGCGCGGGGACAGGCTCGAGTGACATCTTACCATCTTCTTCCACCCATGTTCCCGTTAATGAAGACTTCCTCTTCGACGTAGCCATCCTCCAGCGCGAACTTGCGCCAGTGTATTGGCTGGGGCCTGTTTACGATGTGCGGCGTGGCACATGGTTCTACCAGGAAGGCTCTAATCTTCGCCCTTGTGAAGAGAACCTTGCTTCTCAGCTCGAAGACGGTTACCTCAAGACAAAACCATGGTTAATATCCACAGCTCAAACGTCTGCCGAGCGAGACGACCAGAGAGACCGCTCTGATTCTTCCTCTACTAACCCCACCTCGAAAGATGTTACGTCTGCTGATGCATCTACGACACCCGCAAAGTCCGCCGGTGCAGTAGCATCTCCACAATTACCATCCTACCGGCTCTTTGGTTCTTACATGAACAGTGTTGCCACGTACCAAGACGAGAACACAGCGTGGCTATCTTCTGATGGCATCTTGTCGTGGGTGACCTCGACTGTATACCAACGATTCGCTGGTGGAGGATACATGAGTGGCGTCAAGTTGGTGCGGGGCTATTCTGAGCCTGGAAAAGCCAAAGATAGCGCGAAACGGCCTCAAACTCCTACCGATTCTTCTACTAGGGATGTGTTGGACGAGAAGCAGCAAAAGGCCCTTAAGAGGAAATCTGCCCCGCCCTCCACCAAGGCACCGTTGATCAAGGAACCAGAAACTCACAACACCCCTTCATACCAACAGGGGTCGGCATTGGGAAGAAGCTCGGACAAGCTAGAAGAGGAGATCCGCCGCCGCCAGGAACAGGAGATTAGCGGTGACTACAGTCCTGAACACGAGGACACCCAAGGCAGAGAAATAGAGCACCTGGTATTGGTAACACACGGAATTGGCCAGCTCCTCAGTCTTCGGTGCGTTTGCCCCTACTTTGCCTAAATTCAGTTCACCCAGCACCTGCTAACATCAATTAATGATCAACAGACTCGAGAGCATGAGCTTTATACACGACGTCAACGTCATGAGGAAGACTATGAAGTCCGTGTACTCTAGCTCAGCTGATTTGAAGGCTCTGAACGGCGAGTTTGGTGAGAAAGCTGGTAATTGTAAGGTGCAAGTGCTACCCATTTGCTGGAGGCACCATCTCGACTTTCCTAAGCAAAGAGAAGTCAAACGTGAGCAAGATATTGGGCTCACCAACGTTGACGAAGATGCCTGTAAGTCATATAACATGATTTGCATGGCCTCTAGCTAACAGCCTTCCTTCAGATCCAGCGCTTGAAGATATAACTGTGGAAGGCGTTGCCTTTGCGCGATCCATGATCTCTGACTTCGCACTTGACGTTCTTCTATACCAAAGCGGTTATCGAGAACAAATTATGACCATAGTTTTGAGTGAGGCCAATCGCATTTACAGCCTGTTCAAGGAGAGAAACCCTGGCTTCCAAGGCAAAGTGCACCTTACGGGGCATTCCCTCGGATCCGCCATCCTCTTCGATCTACTTTGCCGACAAAAAGAAAAGGAGGAGAATACGCAGCGTAAGATTTTCGGAATATGGCCTTCTTCCCCGCCCAAGCCGGCCCCAGAGAGAAGTTCCTCGGAGTTGTCATTCGATTTCGAAGTCGCCGACTTCTACTGCCTTGGATCGCCCGTCGGTTTATTCCAGATGGTCAAGGGAAGGTATGTATCTTCACTCGCCCGCAGCCTGCACTTTCCGTCTCAAATATGCCACCACATTGAAAGGAGGTAGCCAGCTAACTTTTCCCGACCAGAACAATCTCCGCGCGTGGCTCGCCGCACTCAAGGGCAGCACAAAGTCCCTTGGATCCTGATCTAATCGACGACCCATTTAATGCATATGCGGACCAGCGCCTCTCGCCAGTAACTGGGCTACCCTTCTCAGTGTCTTCCCCCCGGGTATCACAATTGTTCAACATCATTCACCCATCCGACCCAATCAGCTATCGTCTCGAGCCTTTGATAGCCCCCGCTATGTCAACTCTAAAACCGCAGGTCCTCCCGTACACGAAGAAAGGAATATTCAGCAGCATGACTCCCCAAGGTCTCTCCGGAATTGGCGCTATGGTTGGGCAGAGTGTAAGCGGTCTTTGGTCTAGTCTTAGCGCTGGAGTTACGTCAGGCCTCTTGAACAGGAGTCTCGGCCTCAGCAGCGAGGACGTTGCCCGCATCACGGACGCCACAGCCGCGGAACAGGATCAGAAGACGGAAACAGGGCCCTCGACCTCGACAGGTGGTGTAATCCCGGACACATCCGTTCTCGGAAAACGGACAGATCAGCGAAAGATGGAACTGGCGGACCCCGCCAATACTGCGGGCCGTACAAGTCTTAGCGGTAACGATGCGACTTTGATCGATTACGATCTCGAGACTCTTTACTCCAAGTTTGAAAAGGCGCGGGCTTCTGGGGCGGAGAGCTCGACGCCAGCAGATGAACTAGAGAAGAAGGCAAGGAAGATGAGTGCCGAGGAAGCGAAGGTGAGGGCGCTCAATCGAAATGGTCGGGTGGATTACAGCATTCAAGAGTACGTGTTGCCTTGCATTCTTCCCTAGCCCTATCTCTCCCTAACCATGTTACTCATCTGGCTTTTTATAGGAGCGTCTTGGATTATAATCCCATCAACACCATCGCGTCACACCTGAGCTACTGGGGAGACGAAGACGTGAATCACTTTATGCTCTCCCAGCTGCTGTCTAGCAAAGTGAGAACCAAATCCACATAACATACCCTTTTTAGAGGGCAGGTAATCGGGGTTTCATCTTGCAGCTACATCATTTGCATGTAGGAGTAGGACAAATCCAGGATAGGTAATAGGAAAATGTGAGAGGGAGAGAAAATGGGGGAAATTTCTTTTAGGATTTTATGAACACCAACCGTCGGAGACTTAACTCTGTGGTGTCAGAATTCCGGCTTGCAAGAGCGGCAGTAGTGCTGATATGTCCCGCGCAAGCACCTCTGGAGTATTCCCATTAGCGTCCCGTAAATTCCTGAGATCCTGAGCACTAGAGAAAATCGCGAGGCGTCCTAGGCCATAAGCCTGAGCCCGCGCCCTCGCCGTCTCGGGAAACACAGCATCCGGTAAACTCGACGAGAGCCACAAGAGCAGCCAAACCGACTCCTCCTGCCCCGCCTCGACGGCAAGATGGAGCGCAGACTGCATGCCCGCCAAGGGATCCTGATACCGCACCAGGCGACCCAGGGCCTCTTCCGAGTTGCCGGCCGCATCCTCGCTCACGGTTCGTAGAAGGTCAACGGCGCCTTGGACGTCTCCCTCCGCGGCCATGATGTGGAGAGCGCGAGCGGGGCGAGCTTCGGGGTTAGATTCAAGATAGGCCTCCTCGGTGAGCACGGGGAGGATGTCAAGGTTTTCCTCCACGCCGCCCTCGCTGATGTAGGTCGTCAAGATGGGGGGTTGGCCCGATGAGCTGGAGCTGCTGGAATGTGCGGGTTGGACGAGGAGAGAGCCGCATGCTGGGCACTGGAGGGATGAGACGACTTGGGTGGCGTTGTCTAGTAAGCACTGCCTATTCCTCGAGTTAACAAGATCAAATGCCCTCGAGAGGCTACCTTTCTTCATGGCCGTACCAGTGGAAATTACAGCGACAGGGCAAGCGGAGGTCATCGGGCACAGATGCAGCGGCGGCCGAAGTGCCTTCGTCGTCGGAGTCGACGATGGACATGAGCAGAGGCTCATTACAGATTTTGCAAGTTGCCATGATTTTAGGAAAGAAGAATTGTTAAACTCGACAGTAAATCAAAATTTCAAATTAGAATAAAAAAGAATCCTCGCTCGAACGAGAATTGATATTGATTTGGATTTTAGTTGCCCTCAATGCTTGAGAGAAGTTCAGCTGAGGCGAGCTTCCGCGGTCGTTTTTCTTAGGAAAGAAAGTTTTAACCAAACATCAATCAATCTCCAGATGCAATGCAGTCAACAAGCTGATAATTGGAATAAGCTATAAATTGATCATATCGATGACAGGCGCCACACCCAGACCAACATCAATGCCAGCTGTTCTAGCGAAGTGGGGTTCCAGATCCGACAATGATTTGATCAGTCTCTAGACCTGTCCACCTCCGACCTCGATTCAGATTCGATTCCAAAGTCATCAAATAGGCAGTAGACGTGTCTTTTATATCAAGATTCAAGATCAAGACATTTCAATAATAAAGGTGATCGCCTGGCCTCGCCAAGACACTTGAGCGAGCTGACGCAATGCCCGCCAGTGGCTGCCATGAGTGATTGACGTCTGCCTGGTTCTTCATGCATTGGTACCTGCTTTTCAAATCCTCAGCTCCGTCCCCGATGCACCTTTACCCAGACTAAAATCGAGGTCCTTTTTAAGGTAGACTGCCTACGAAGTAGCCCGCTTACGCATCCCACTCGTGGCTGTTTTGGACGCTGACGTTGGCACCTCGTTTGGCACGAACTACTTAGTACGTACGAAGTCCGCTAGTTCGTACTTCGTATTGATTTCCTAGGGTTTTTTCAGGGATCAAAGCAATGGCCTGGCTCAATATCGTCGCAGAATCAAAATGTTCCATCTGATTCTGCCCCTCCCCCTCCGTAGCTCCCATACGCGCCAAGTACGACGTCAGACAGCCCTTTTTTTTTTCACAAGGATGAATAATGTCAATAGTTTGCTAAATGGGACTTCATTTGCCATTGTAAATCCTTGGTGCCAGCAATGATGTGGCTGCTATTAAGATGAGTCTTGCTCTGCCCCTTGACGTGTCAAACAGCCAACAACCCAGTCCAGACATCCTCACAAAACAAGTCGGCTATGCTGTTAATAGATATCAGATGAAGTCCCAGTGCAGCACTTGAATCTTGAACTGTGGTGATTGGCCCATCAATAGAGCGTGCAGCTCGACGTAGACTCAGGAAGCTTTAAGCGAAACAAAACAGTGGTGATCCAGCTCTCTGGGATTGCTCGATTTAACATCAGCTGGGTGAATCTCCAGAGGCGCATAGAGTTGGTAACATCGCCTCAGATTTAACCACTGGAGGAAGTTAGAGGCTGCCATGTGTCTGGCCTCGAAGAGCCGCAGACTGCCACGACATACAAGCTCGCAGCTCGCCCCAAGGCCACTCATTGATAGATCAAACAACAAGGTGTAGCCCCTGGACCATCGGCCCTCGTTGCACATTGTCCAACGCGGCTGCCGAGGATCTTTTGATAGAGCAAAGCCTCTGTTTGAAAGGGGGCAGGCATCAGTTTGTGTCCATAGGACTTCTCTAGTCCTCGTTCCACACTATTCTCGGTGCCTAACATCCTAACGCCCGGGAATTGTATTTAATACCCGCTCGCAGCTTCCCTTTTTTCGCGGGCTTAGATCCATGCTTCATGACCCGCCACTTCCGTCTCAAACCCGCCTTAGTAGAATACGCCTAATAATATTGGAAGCAACATCATCAACTCAGTTGGCTTCACAAGTACTCAATACAATTACACTCCACTACAATCCCACACTTCACTAGAGCCACAAAGTACAAAGTACCTTGCCTCATACAACCCCAGTTCTGGCTCCAGTTCCAGTTCCACAGTCGCAGTCTCCCCTTCCTCCGCCTTCCTCCTGATTACTGTGCCGCCGCCTTCGTCACCAAAACCCATCCCACTTTCCAACGTCACCAAGTTGCGATAACCACACCACATTCGTAACAAAAACCGTTCCTTTTCAGGATTTTGAATCTCAGCGAGGTCTCAACCCATTTGTTATTCTATTTCTCGAAGCACTACCCTCCCTGTCATTGAAAGGGTCCGGTGCTGTCTGATCACATCACGTCACAAAACCCCGCCATAGCTTCGACCAGACTTCCCACACAGCCAACCACCATGAACGTCCTCAAGCTCCAGAGGTGCGCAAATCTTCATCGATAATTCCTACTTCCACAAATTCCTACGATCATTCCTCGGTGTCCTAACCCGCTATATACTAGAAAATATCCTCAGTTCCAACAGAACGAGATCTTCTCCCTATCCGACGCATTCCGAAGGCTCGATGTCGACGACAAGGGCTACATTGACGAAGCCACAGCTATCAAGGCTACCCAACAAAGTGAGAGACAGCCCTACGATGTTGTCAGACAGGCTCTGAAAGAAGTCGACCTTGACTCGTCCCGAAGAGTCGAACTCGAAGACTACGTAGGAGTGAGTATCATCAGTTCAGAGATTCGCATTCATTCTTGCCCCGCATTGTGCGACAGTCCCGTGGCTGACAAGGGAACTTCCATTTTGCCCCGCTATAGCTCATCGCCAAACTTCGCGACTCGTCTCCTGCTCAAAAACGCTTGTCCACCGGCCCTCCCCCTGTATCCCCCGCCGGTATTGTAGCCGACCGCACCGGCGGTCATGCTCGTAAGGTTAGCCAGGGAACTGGCGGCAGGATCCAAGTACAGGGATCGAGTGCAAATATCACCCACACAATCAACGAAGATGAACGAACCGAATTTACCAGGCACATCAACGCCGTGCTCGCTGGCGATGAGGATATTGGCCACCGACTCCCCTTCCCCACTGATACCTTTGAGATGTTTGACGAGTGCAAAGACGGTCTAGTTTTGGCGAAGCTCATCAATGATAGCGTCCCCGATACCATCGACGAGCGCGTGCTCAACATTCCGGGTAGGAAGATCAAGAAACTCAACGCCTTCCATATGACCGAGAACAACAACATCGTTATCGAATCCGCCAAGGGTATCGGGTGCTCCGTAGTGAATATTGGTAGCGGAGACATTATTGAAGTGAGGGAGCATCTTATTCTTGGCCTTATCTGGCAGATTATTCGTCGTGGTCTTCTGGGAAAGATTGATATCAAGCTGCACCCTGAGCTTTATCGCTTGCTTGAGGAGGACGAGACTTTGGAACAGTTCCTCCGCCTGCCTCCCGAACAGATTCTCTTGCGATGGTTCAACTACCACCTCAAGGCTGCTGGGTGGCCTCGAAGGTAGGCTATTGTTTACTCCTTCCCAGTTGTCCCCCGTTCCATTCCTTCCTTGTCCGAGTGTCACTAATACTAAAGTCCTTGCGCAGGGTGAACAACTTCTCAACTGATGTGAAGGATGGAGAGAACTACACTGTGCTCCTTGCCCAGATCGGCTCTGAGTACGGCTGTAACCGCGATCCTCTCCAGGTCCGCGACCTCCTGCAACGGGCCGAGTACGTCCTTCAGAACGCCGACAGGCTTGGCTGCCGTAAATTCCTCACCCCCAAGTCACTCGTCGCCGGAAACCCAAAGCTCAACCTCGCCTTCGTTGCCAACCTGTTCAACACCCACCCCGCTCTCGATCCGATCACCGAGGAAGAGAAGCTCGAAGTCGAGGACTTCGATGCCGAAGGCGAACGTGAAGCCAGAGTCTTCACTCTGTGGCTTAACAGTTTGGATGTGCAGCCGCCTGTGCAATCCTTCTTCGATGACCTGCGAGACGGAACGGTCCTACTCCAAGCATACGATAAAGTCATTAAGGGATCTGTTAACTGGCGCCACGTTAACAAACCTCCATCTCATGGGGGTCAAATGATGAAATTTAAGGCCGTCGAAAATACAAACTACGCTATAGAGTTAGGCAAACAGAACGGTTTCTCCTTAGTCGGCATCCAGGGAGCCGACATCACAGACGGCCAGAAGACTTTGACTCTTGGGCTCGTATGGCAGCTCATGCGAAAGGACATTACCGTTACGTTGTCGGCTCTGGCTCAACGCCTCGGAAAGCGAGAAATCACCGATTCAGAGATGGTTCGATGGGCCAATGACATGTCGCGCAAGGGTGGAAGAAGCTCTGCCATTCGATCATTCAAGGACCCCGCGATCGGAACAGGTGTTTTCCTACTTGACGTTCTCAACGGAATGAAGAGCAGTTACGTCGACTACGATCTTGTGACTCCCGGACATACCCCTGACGACGCCTACCTCAACGCCAAACTCAGTATCAGCATTGCGAGAAAGTTGGGCGCTACCATCTGGCTGGTCCCCGAAGATATTTGCCAGATTCGCAGTCGCTTGGTGACAACATTCATAGGTATGGATGCCCTTTCGTTAACTATCAGACCAAGTAGCTTCGAATTTGTACTAACTGCCCTTGTAGGTTCTCTCATGGCAACGTACGAGAAGATGTAAGTCGGGATTAAGTTCGGGGAGGCCTCTTCTACCTGATTGAGGGTAAGCGTACTACGGAACGGCGGGTTTTTGGAATGATTAAAAAAGTATAATTTTCATTTTGGAATGTGTTTTCGAGTGTATGTATGTCTGTATGTCTGTATGCGTTTATCAAGTTTATCAAGTTTCTCCTAGTTGAGATGGCGTTTCAAGTCAGCCTGATATTTATACAAATCCGTGAAGCCTACCTATACCGAGGATATCTATTTACATTCTCCATCCCGCAATCTATTTGACCATCATCCAACAACTCCAGCCCTCCAATCCCTAGGAAATGCAAAAACTCCACGAAACAAAACTGATGTTCTAAATAAGCAAAGGAGTGGATGGGTTGACATCTAAAGGATAAGGTAAAGACTGCAAAGAAGACTCGGCCCGGTGAATAAACCGAACCAGAAGACGATGTTGCCGAGAGTCTTTCGGTTCCTCAGCCACTTTGTACGGCTAAGGCGGACCAACTACATCCATCACCTTTCGGTTAGCAGGGCAAGAGAGGGTTTTGTGGCAAAAGAAAAGGGGTGACCTACAGGCAGCTGGAACATCTGGAGGATGAGAAGATAGCCCCGGAGTTTCTTGAAGAGACACCACATGACTAGCTCATGGATACAGGCGGAGAAGAAGAAAGTGATGAGAGTCGCGGTGTGTTTGTCGACGTTCATGGAGGAGATGGCACTGTGGTAGACGTGGCGGAGGAGGAAATTGTGGACGGGTCTGTCGAGGAGATGTTAGAACGGGAACATGCATGACATCATCGTCAAGACGGGCTTTAATATGGTTAGAAGCATAGAAAGGGAAGAGAAGTCTACGTACTTGTTCCAGTCTCGCGCAAACTGGTCCCAGGATACTGGAAAGTTCAAAGTTAGTACGCGGGAATTCAACCTAAGCGCCAACATCATTTAGACTTACCGCTATTCCACCAAGCGTCGTAGAAGCTTCGGTCTGCGAAGCGAGTTAACTCGGCGAGAACGTTCAGAATCGTTTCCCATATCAGGAACCATGTGAGCTATTTTTTGCGGCAAGGAATGCAGGTTAGCAAAGCAGGGACACTTCAACCGGAGCTCATGGGCACTTACGAGATACTCCATCATGAACGGGAAGATTAGCTCGCTCAGCATCCAGGGAAATTCTTGTAAGCGCTCGGTAAGAGGCATGCCCATTTCCTTCATGGAGACGGCCTTCATAACTACCGGGTCTAGGGGACAGATGTCAGCGGAGTCCTGTAAATATATTGAGACAATGGAGAAAATGTCGTCTGGATTCAATCTTACAAATGAAGGTCTGCGAGACCATATTCATGACGAAGAGAACCCCTATCGTGGCTGCGGTCTTTTCCAAGACGTATCCCCAGTTGATTGACTCAGATCGGGGATATTCGAGCTCGTACACAACCGTAGGGAAGACGAGATATTCGCACAAATTCGAAATGGTGAGATTGTTCGGATACGCCCTCTCGGGCGCAGTAGTATTGCGCACAAGCTCCTTGGTAAGCTGGCTAATCTCGTCCTCAAGAGTCACCTTGTAGCTGGCAGCCTTTGCCGGGCTAAGTGGTGCTTCAGAGTTGACGTCTTCGATGATTTCATCGATCGCCGTCTCTTCAGCCGGAGCCTCTTCAGATTCGAATACATGGTGGCTGGTCGCCATGATGTCTGTGATTCCATCGTTCGAAGGTGCCGAGAAAGACGTGGAATACCCGAATGATGCATCCTCTTCGGGGGTGCCCTGCTCAAGTATTCCACGGGTATAACACAGGAGCTCTCGCTCTTGGTACAAAGTCGACAAGTGGCCGTTGTAAAAGGCATAGGAGTGCTGCTTCATGAGGAGTACCAAGCCGTGAAGCACAAAAAATACCGTGTGAGACCAAGGCCAGTCTCTTGCGATTGTAAGGCCTACCACGCCTGCAATGAAGACGGTTTGCCAGAGCTGAGTCGGGAAATCCGTCAGCTAACGTGAAAATTGAACAGGATCATAATATACTCACGTTTTGGAGCAACCATCCGGTGGTGTTCCAGTCAATATAGTCGTCGACCACGAGCCTCTGCAATATCCAAGTCACTGCCGTAAGGGCGCACATTACGCCGTCAGATAGCAAGAGGATGAAAACTACATGCATAGACGTCAGACCACGGGGGCTTTACCAGTATAGGAGTGAAGGAATTATATTCGGACTCACCATCTCGACAGAACATGCTCCTCATAATATCATTCGTTCCTAACGGACTTCCATACGTCCTCCAATTATAAATCGCCGTCTTGAACATGAACAGAGAGACGGCAATCCAGAAGAGTGTGTAAAAGCCGCGAAACGGGGTATTGGCGGCAGCTTCATTGTGCGAATCGAAGGCTGAAAAGTTCCGGGTGAACACGAGATCCTGGAACTTGCCTTGCGCCTTGACGGTGAATTTCTTGCCAATGAAGGTCTTTCTTATGGCCTTTCGGCTGAAGGAGTCGGAGTACGACACGGCGACGTGGTGCGCGCGCATGGCGCTGGAAGTGTCGCCGAGGGCGTGGAGGCAAAAGACGTCTCCTTGTGCGCTGTCCGGTGTGCTGGTAGCGCTGGACCGTGATGATGTTCTGTCGTCCTCGCTTGAATTCATCGCCACTTGAAGCGCTAGCCGGGTTTCACTTGGTCGTGCAAGCTCCAATTAATTGAGGAGATACTGTTATTCGTATTGGGAGAAGTAGTAGAAGTACTAGAAGGAAGCACTGCATGTGCATTTTTGAGAGACCATATCAGGCAGCTCGATCGCACGACGTTACGAGCGTCGCACAAGGGGGGGTTGCATCCGTTTATACCTTACAAGGCGCCCGAGGCTTCCAGATCATACGGTTTCCTGATCCTGGAAGCTCCGGTACACCGAGGCGAGGTGAGTGGAGATGTTCTAGCAGTTTACAAATAATTTGAGGCTAGAATCGGTTCCTGGAATCCAGGCCATTGGCGGAATGGTTGATGGGTGTAAGTTGCCACTGATTCTATCGGAGTCGTCGGTGGTTATCCTCCCTTTGTTCAACGCCACATATACCATGAAGCCCAGTCGGAAGGCTCGGGCGATGGTGATGGTGGTGGGCGGCTTCACACACCACACAGCGCCGCTTGGACCGGGCAGGCTCAGGCGGTTTCTTAGAGGCCGGATACCCGAACATCGATGCCCCCAGGACCCCTATGGAGGAAAATTATGTGTAGTGTATGTGCAAAGGCCTGGGGTAATAGAGCCTCTCTTCGACTCCTCCCGAGGAAGTTTCTAAACTATTACCAGAGAGCCTAGGCTTTTTGATGCAGGCGAATTGACAGAGCTTGGGAGTTGGAGATTGGCGGGGGATGTTCTCTTGTCTTGTAATCCCAATCTAATATCCAGCGATCCCTCCTCGTATGATCTCTCATACGAAGTACGAAGTAAAGTGAGCCAACACTCGATTTGTTTCACAGTTATAAGCCACAACTTGCAGCCGATAATAGCGAGGCATCGCATCCCCAAGCTATAAGAAAATGCAGGTTTATAATTGTAATCTTTTAAGTAAACAAATAAAGTTCGCCTTCAATAGCGAAGCTAGATATCAGTGGGTGTATAGTCTAGTTTACACATATACCCTCTCAACCAATTCTCAGCGACAATCTTTGCTTGTTTTGATGTTCATCATAATTGCAAATCATTATGAGAATCTTACACTACAATTCTAAGCGCCACTGTGGTGAATAATCCCATAATGTATTTCTTCACGGCTCGATCGCCTCTTCCATCGGACCATTGGCACCACAATACCTCAACACGATCCCCACGCCGCGGCCACCATAACGTACGGGCTGGAGTCTAGCACCTTGACCGCATGATGTCATTCGCCTTGCCCTCGTCGTTACAATACTGCCTGCTTGATGCGACGAGGCTCGAATTTCTTCATGTGCTTCTTGCCTATAACTCCTAGGTTCGGGTCCAGGCCACATGTGGTGGTTTCGGTGATATTGAAGACTCCGCTCCCGATTCGCTTCGGTATCCGACCAATCTGCCAGAGTAATTACCGAGTCCAACGAGGCAGAGCCATCGAATGTCCTCTCTCGGGATTCATCTTGAATGCCGAGCTTGAAGGTCCGATCTGGAACCTCTAGAATGGGTCCTCAATATCCCGCCAAGACCTGAGGTGTCAGATATCGCTATAAATCCATTACGCCGTAGCACCAAGGCCGGCGACAGCTTTGAGAACGGTAAAGTTGATACTGCGAGTGTAGGTCAGCGTGGAGATGTTACAGCAAGCTGGAAACCCAGCAGGAAACCTGGACTTTTCATAGAGCAGTCTCCGTTCTCCAAGAATTACGCCTGGTTCCGGTTGTTCCTTACTCCACGGGACTTGAACCTATTTTGCACTTGCTCGATCCTCACGAGATGCGTGGTCCAGGAAGCGAAAGCAGGCAAGTTGGAAATGACTTGACCGAGTTTCTTTAGTAGATGATCTATAGTATTCCCCGTAATGATCAAGTGAGAACGAGATCATGCTAGGTGTGAGCTGTGACGTTAGGCCTACACTTCTTCTCTTTTATAGGCGCAGTCTCCAATGCTTATCAGTGTCTTCGAATGCCTGGCCGCCTGGCTAAGTGAAGCAACGGGTGCTGAGAGGGTATGGTTAGTGTTTCAAGGCGCAGGCCTGACCACTTGCACTCAAGAGCTCCTGCTCCTGCCGTTTGCCGCGTTGATCTGAATGAGTCTGGTTCGCTTAACGAAAAATACACCATGGACGTCATGATCTATTTCGGTGAGAGGGACCGAGCGAACAGGGTCGCGCAATATCCTGTGGCCTCTTAAACCCATGAGTGGCCCCAAAAATCAGAACAGAGCTTTGGCTGTCCTCTGGGGTTGTGTTCTGGAAAATAGAGACGTCAGACAGGAGCAGGTGTCGGCAACTGTTGACAGGCTGCTCTTTAACTTGGAAAGAGGCGCCGGCTCTTGCGACATGTGCCTTGCCTCAGCTCAAGCAGGAAGCCACGATTCAATTTTGATCTCAATCGGAGGGAAAGAGCATGTTGCAGACCAGAATTTCAGCTGCGCTCGAGTGCAATTGCCGGATGCGGGAGTGGAAAGAACGGCTCCCCTGGACCCACTTTCAGAGCCAAGCTGAATCATGGAATGTCTGGGGGAAGCTTACATAAGAATTCTTTGTGTTTTCCATTGCGAGATAAATCTTTCCTCGTGTTTCTCACGCCGACCCTGCTCGACTTTCTCAAACCACAGCAGCAGCCTGGAGTCGCCATCCATCATCAAATCCATCTCATCTACCCTCATTCCTACGCTAGCCGCAAATTTGGTCCTTCCAGAAGGGCTATTTTTGACAGCTTTCGACTCACTCTAACAGGCACGGGCCACGAGCGCTTCTTGCTGGCAGCAAGCTGAGCTCTTGCAGTAGCCTTTTTTTTTCTTTTCTTTTCAACACCATCCAACGACAGCATTCCCATCATGTCCCGCGGTGGCACCACCTTGTACGTTACGGGCTTTAGCCACGGAACTCGCGCCCGTGACCTCGCCTACGAGTTCGAACGGTATGTTACCCGCGCGTCGACACCCTCCATCGTGACGGCGAACTAGTCGAGTTTCCATTCCTCTCCCCCCCAAACCAAGCTTTTCTCGCGCTTCGTCCTCCCGTCTTGTGCTCGCGCACATCTACGCCCACCAACCTCTCCGCCTTCGTTGCCGCCATCGTCCTCCCCGCGTTTTACACTCCATCCTAGCCCCGCCCCGTGCTATCAAAACCCCACTCCTCGTCCTCGTCCTCCTCGTCGTCGTCCGTCGGTCCGTCGTCGTCGAGCTCGAGGCTTGTGCCGTGTTCATCTCGGCCACATTATGCCATAGGCCAGCGGGCAGGCATCGCGCCTCTAGGCCCCTTCTGCGGCAGCTTACCCTCTGTCGTTGATGCGGCGTCTAGCAATCAACTGGTTTGCCTTCAAGCTGTGGTTAAAACGATACACTAACATTCATCGTCCAGGTACGGGCGTCTTGTTCGCTGTGACATCCCCGCCCCGCGCTCAGCGTCTAGCAGACTGTAAGTTTCTTTCTTCGTTGCGCCTGGGCGATATTTCGCGGATCTTACTTCTGTTTCTTGAAAACGCGCGCTAACCTGGATGGAAAACGCTAACACAGCTTTGCGTTCGTGGAGTATGAGGATCGTCGCGATGCTGATGATGCCTACCATGAGATGCACAACAAGCGCATCGGTCGCGATGACATGTTGAAGATCGAGGTATGAATTTCTAGCAAACCTTGCGAGCGCCCCTTCCGTCGCATACTAACGCTACTACGCAGTGGGCTCGCACTCCTCCTTCGGCCTCGTGGCGCTTTGACTCTGGTCGTGATCGGGAGCGAAACCCTCGTCGATCGCCTCGTCGTGGTCGGTCCCCCTCGCCTCGTCGCAACAATCGCGACTACTCTCCCCGTAAGGATGATCGTCGTGACCGCGACCGGGACTATGACCGTGATCGACGTGATCGTGACCGTGACCGAAGCCGTAGCCCGGATCATCGGTATGTTTCTCCACACTTCCAAATTGCGCGCTTGAATAACCTCAGCTAAGATGTGTGCTGATGAGGCCCGATAACAGTGATAGGGAGACCAAGGACGAGAGGGAGGACCGTGATCGCCGTGAGAATGGCGCTAATGGTGACGACCGGAAGGGTAAGGATATCGCCGTTATCCATCCCTCAGTTATATTCATCTCATGCTAACACTCTTCTTAACTCTAGCCCTCGAAAGTCCTCCTCCTCACGATGATCTCGACGTTGCTGAGTAGAGCAGTGGCCGCCACAATATCCGGCCCGCTAGCCCCAACATTGACCAAGAGTATCCAGTCCGGGTTGCTCACTTTTTCGTCACCGTATCACTACTATTCACAGTATCCTTTTTAGTTTTTCGTACGTCTGAGATGGCCTTCTCGTTTGGACCTAATTGGGTCTCTTCTCTCGTTCTTAGTTATGATTTCACTTCCAGTTCTTCTTCCGTTGTCGGCATGGTTTTAGGTTGATCTGCAGACTGAAGTCAGATTGGACGGACACAAGCCGACGAGAGATTCTAGAGAATCTAAAGCGCTTTGATGCCCGCGGCAACTAAAAAAAGTATTGCGTGCTTTTGCATTCGATTTTCAGCTCTGTTGGTGGGGGAGGGATATGGCGTAGGTACTTCATATAGACAAATTGAAATTCGGCGCCTAAATGTAGCAGAATGAGTCCCCAAGCTTGATGCGTGTCTCTGGTACATTGTGAAATGCACGTCGCAGGGACTCTCTTGGACCCAAAGGGCTTGCTAGCTTTCAGTGGCAATGACGTCGGCAAAATCCAGTGCGGCCAAAGTATTGATCCGATCCACACCACCATTCCACACCTGTGAACACCATGTCCGACACATTTGAAAGTGCCACACTCCCACTTACCAGCACTGGTCACACCTCTGCTTTTTGGGCATGCTACACACTCGCAGTGTAAACTGTCTTTTGTTCGCCCGAGCCGTGTTGTCAGCCACTTGTAACGCTGGCTGACTGACCAGTGAGACTTGTGGAGAGAACTAAGCTTGTCCCGTGCATACTCCCCTTCGTCTTCTGACTCCAATGTTCCATTTGCATTTAGGCTTCAGCTTCTCAAACAGGGCGATTCTTCAGCTGGTCACCTGCGCAAAACAGATCGTCGCTAGGTAGTCTTCATGTGGAAGCGGCACAGTGTTTATTTCAGCTATTAAATATATTATTTGATTTTCGAGATCACTCTGCTGCATTCGTGACTTCAAAAGGAGGGAAATATTGCGAGTTCAGAAGTGTTTTTTCCTGTATGCGAAACCCCGACGTTATCCTATCGACTCTCGACTGGGGTACGACACCTTCTTTTATCCTCGGCTCCATCGCTGCTTCCTGTTGGTGACGAAGTTATTTCCTACGGGATTTTCCGTACTCTCCGCCTTTTTTGATCGAGACATTTGTCCGCCGTCACCGATCCCCTTTGACAGCCGGCCCAAGTTCCCGGTCCTACGGCAAATTCATTAGACTGCACACTCCATACTTCCTGCTGAGCCTCCATCCTTGGCTTTTGGCCGCAGACCCTCTCCACTCCGTATTTCGTGTCGTTTTCAGATCTTCTCCAAGAGAGATTTACTAGGCTAGCTGAGAACGGTTTTCGCGCCTTGATGTTAGAGATTCTGACAAAGGCCCCTCTGCTCCGCAACAGGCCGGCGAGCTGTGACCGACCCCTGCCAATTTTTTTCCCAAAGCAATCCAAACCGCGCTAAAAAAAAGCCTCGCCCCTCGCCCCTCGAGAAAACACTGCACTGCACGAAAGCATCGACCTCGATTCGATCGCCAACGATTCAAATCGACGAACCCACTGTCAGATAACGCGAATCGGACATACCTTCCGTCTCGAACAGAACCGGTGCACTCCCTCGAGTCTCTTTTTTATCCATTCGTACGCGTTACTCGTGATCCTCGGATACCGAACCCGCCGACCACGAACGACCGCTTCAAGCCGTGTCCAGCCTTGCGAACTTGCGTCTCCAACGGGAACCCCCTTCCGATCGCACCTCCTCGATAATACGCGCAACCGAACCTCTCTAGTACGCGCGAACTCTTTTCAATCTCCTCTTTCTTCGGCTGATGGGCGGCGTGATCGTACTTTAGCCCGGGGCGCCGCCTACATTGCACGGAGACTGCCTCGGTCTACACGATATGCTCTGCTTGCCATTCTGCCGCGAAAGACGCTCTGCAGTATTGCCCAGGCTACAAACGACGGACCTTTGCGTGTCTACCAGTAGCTGAGCTCGTACAGCGTCCATTCCGACCACTTCAACCACCTTTTAGGCTAGAAGCGCTTCCCCTTTGCCGTGGATCTGTATACCCTGCTCTGCTAGTACCGACTACGTGGTTCTCAAGAAGGTTTACTCTTGATTTTGAGAGGCCTTTGCCACGAATTTTTTTAAAAATGACGACAATTGTGAGTCCTGGGCACAGTGGACACTTCTTCATAGCACTAGGATAAGCTGGCTCTTGCTTTCAGGCAGAGCCTCTTTGTTTTCCGTGAGCTGACTTCTCCTGCGTATTCTAGCCACAGAAAGACCAGATCGAGCGAAAGATTACTCCAAATGCACGCCTATACCACGTAAGAGATTGGATATCGGAGCCAGTCGTGGCTGCCTTTTGTGCAGGTGGTGTTGCTGGTGCTGTGTCAAGAACAGTTGTGTCACCTCTGGAGCGATTGAAGATCCTTTTCCAAGTCCAGAGTGCAGGACGTGATGCCTACAAGCTCTCTGTTGGTCAGGCCTTGGGCAAGATGTGGAGGGAGGAGGGCTGGCGAGGGTTTATGCGAGGCAATGGCACCAACTGCATTCGCATTGTTCCATACTCGGCCGTTCAGTTTGGAAGTTACAATTTCTACAAGAGGGTACGTATCATTGCGCCAAGCTGAGGGGTAGTCGACCTGGTTCTACAGCACCCGTCCATTGGAACCAGGGCCCGTTTGATCCTATCCTCGGAGTTCTATGGCCGAGTGATCTTGTCCAGCGCTAACTTTTGTGACATTAGACCATCTTCGAGCCTTACGCCGGAGGCGAATTGACTCCCCTTCTACGGCTCACCTGCGGTGGACTCGCCGGTATTACCTCCGTCATATTTACCTACCCCCTGGATATTGTCCGTACCCGTCTGTCCATCCAGTCTGCATCCTTTGCCGAGTTAGGCGAGCGCCCTAAGCAACTCCCCGGCATGTGGGCAACTCTCATCCACATGTACAAGACGGAGGGTGGTTTTCTTGCGCTATATCGCGGTATCATTCCAACCGTTGCTGGAGTCGCGCCTTATGTATGTTCTCCTCCCCTATAGCATCCTTCAATTGCGCTATACTGGAGTCTCTCCGGGCTAACATCTTACCCGTGAAAGGTCGGCCTCAATTTCATGACATACGAGTGGGCCCGGAAATACCTGACTCCTGAAGGCGAAGAGAATCCCAACGCTGTGAGGAAGTTGGCAGCGGGTGCGGTTTCTGGTGCTGTCGCGCAGACATGCACGTATCCCTTGTAAGTCCTTTTTGTAATGCTATTCTTCCCAGATGCGCAATCTTCTAACGCTTCCTAAAACAGTGATGTGCTGCGAAGGAGGTTCCAGATCAACACTATGTCTGGAATGGGCTACCAATATAAGTCCATCGGAGACGCAATCAGGGTCATCGTCACCGAAGAAGGCATCGCTGGCCTTTACAAGGGAATCATCCCTAACCTGCTGAAGGTGGCGCCAAGCATGGCCTCGAGTTGGCTCAGTTACGAGATTTGCCGTGACTACCTGGTGTCTTTGAAACCGGCTGAGGAGACGGAGGCGATATAGACGGGGAGGCAAAGGAGAAAATCTAAAAACTTTCATCTGTTCGGACAAACAGGACAGGCGGGTGCGAGGAAGGTGGCTTTTTTTGTGCTAATAGAGCATGTGGAATAATACGTAAACCACGCATATACAGGAGGAAGGGTTTCCTGTAGGACAGGTATACTGCGCAGCATTGCATTTTAATAGCTATAGAGGCGAAGGGTTGATCTTGATACAATGATCCAATGCGATTCCAAGACTGCGAAGTGCCATGTCATGCATCACAGTCAAAAGGCCATGAACTTTTCCAAGACCAGTCCAGTGGAGTCGACCTCGCAGAATTCGGCATCTGACTGGCATTCTGCCCACATCTCACCCGGCCGGCTGTCACCATCTGCTTCACCCATTTCGAAAAAATGCCCTAACCAGAAATGCACGGACCACCCACCACCTTCAATTCACTTTACCCTCTGTATTTTTTTTCTCCCTCCACTCCACTTCACGATATCCATTTCCTCGACATCAACCACCAACAACCAACCCCCATCGACTCTTCCGGTATTTGACAAAGAGTCACCGTCACGATGGGTACGTAGGAAATCTTTTGGAAGCCTTCTGTATGCAAGTGGCGACGGGAAGCACCATCGGCCTTCATGTCGATTTTGCCCCCGTCTGCTGCGAAGCTGGCGCCGCGGGAACATTTTTTGTGCGTGGGAACTTGAGAGAAAACCCAGTTTGAAACGGGTCACGATTCCCGACTTGCAATCTTTTCATGATGCATTCTGGAATCGATCTGATCTTGTCCTGGGCCTAATCGAGCTCCCTACGCCGTTCCTCGCTTTGGCTCGCCGCATATGAGCATGCTTGAACGCCGAGGCTGACGAACGTTTCTTCTCTTTCTAGCTATCGATCTCGACAGGCACCACGTCCGCGGCACCCACCGCAAGGCCGCCAAGAGCGACAATGTCTACTTGAAGCTCCTTGTCAAGCTCTACAGGTTCCTTGTCCGTAAGTAGCAAGATTTCAATTTTTGGCACTTTTACCCCTCTAAAATTGAGACAATGCTGACTTTTTTTCTCCTCGCACAGGCCGAACCGACTCCAACTTCAACAAGGTCGTTCTCCGCCGACTCTTCATGTCCCGCATCAACCGACCCCCCGTTTCCATTTCCCGCATCGCCGCCAACGTCCAGGACGATGAGAAGCGCACCGTCGTCATTGTCGGTACCGTGACCGACGACAACCGTCTCACCAAGGTCCCCAAGGTCAACGTCGCGGCCCTCCGCTTCACCGCCACCGCCCGTGCCCGAATCGTCGCTGCCGGCGGCAAGGCCCTCACCCTCGACCAGCTCGCCCTCCAGGCCCCCACTGGTGCCAACACCCTCCTTCTCCGTGGCCCCAAGAACGCCCGTGAGGCCTTCAAGCACTTCGGCCATGGCCCCCACAAGAACAAGGTAAATTCTGCCCTCTACGGTCTGGATTATGTCCTGCGAAATGGGCCAACTAACCTCTGTGATTTCTATAGAAACCCTACGTCGAGTCCAAGGGCCGCAAGTTCGAGCGCGCTCGTGGCCGCAGGCGATCCAGGGGCTTCAAGGTATAAGGGGTTGGCTCGGTTGTTGTACTGGTCGATGGTTTTCGTGTCCTTTTTTTACTTCCAATTGGCCCGGCTCTGCAATGTTTGGGTCTGGATTGGGCCCGTTCTCCTTTGCCGTATGGAATTTGGCATGGTCGAGGCGTAAATAGGCATGACGAGGCAAAACAAAACTTGATGATGGGCTGTTTCAAAAAGAAGAAATAAAAAATGAGGAATCCATTGAAATTATTTATTATCTTGGGGTTTGGTCTGTTCGTCTACGACATTTTTCTTCCGGCGTAATGCTACAAAATATGCTTCTCTCGATTCCTATAAGCTCCTGTTAGGTGTGATGACGAAAAGATGAGAGAGGACTAGGGAGAGTGAAATGAAAACAAGCTGCCTTACCTTGCGAGAAGAGTCTGGCTTCTCTCGATACACCTTGTCGAAAAGCTTCTTGAGCCGCTTCTCAAATTCCTTATCTTCCGCGCCTTGGTAGAACTTGCAGACGAAGTGCCCGCCATTCTTCAGCGTGTCGCTCGCGAAGCGGAGGGCGGCGCTACAAAGATCCTAGGGGCGGAGGTGAGCGAAGTAGTATTTCAGGGGTCAACAAGACTCACCACGCTGCCGGCGTGATCGCGAAACGAGATGCCGCTCGTATTCATCATCCTAAGGTACGCATTATTCATTCCGCTCCTGCGAAAGTCTGTGGGGAGGAGCCAGGGTGCTGACATGTCGCTCAGGACGATCTGCAAGAACTCTTCATTAGCAACAAGGAAGGGGGGAGATTGTTGAAAGGAGGGGGCGAGGAGGGCAATACATCTACAACGCGATCATTCTCGACCTCTCCTTCGTCCTTAATGTCCCTCATCTCAAGCCTCTCCATATCGAGATAACTCCGCTCCTCAACCAAGACTTCCCTCCTCTCCTCCTCCGACGCAATGTTCGCCTCTCCCTCGGCCTGAGCGAACTCTGCTTCCTTCTTCTTCTCCTCGGCCTCGCGCTTCAGGGCCGCCTCCCGCCGGAGGTAGGCCTCCCGGACGGACTCCTTGACAAGGGCTTGGACTGCGGGGGAGAGGAAGTTGCCTTGGATGGAGGAAACGCCGCGGGGAGGTTGGGCGGGGAGTATGTCGATGCCTAGGACGTGGTTGTGGGGTTTTGTGCGGTCGTGGGCGACTTGGGACCAACTTCCTGGTGCGAATCCCTTTTTGTTTTAGGTTCGAGAATGATTAACTAGACTGCGACTCTTACTCATTCTTTGATTCAAGGGTGGGTAGATACTAGATCAGAGTGAAAGGGAGCGATGAGAAGAGAAAAACGGTGTATATAATGCATACCAAATCAACGACAATCATTCCCTTCTTAAAAAGCCTGTATTTCGCGTCCATCTGATATAAGTTCTTAGCATTAAGTCGACCGGTAAACACACAAGGGAAACATCCAATGCTTCACTTACCTCAAGGAGCTTAAACGCGGCGCGGCTCTTAAGGCCCTGGACCTTAGCCTCCCGTGCATAAGGATCTCGACCTTGCCTGCTCTTCCACCTCGACGACGCCGCTGACGAAGAGGCGCATCGTTGCGCCGTTGGTGGGTGTGGTATCCCTGGGGCGATAGGAGCACTCGAAGCTGCTAGATGTGTTGAAGAAAGAGGAAGCCTGGGCGAGCATGGCGCCGTGGCACGCCGTGCTATATGGATCATAAGTGATGCTCTCATGATCGCGTCCTATTAAAGAGTTTGGTGAAGGCGAAGCTTGGATGAGCTCCAGGGTAGTTTCCGAGTGATCTTCTCAAGAGCTATGACGGGAAATCGACAGTCATACAATAATACAGGAGCCGGTAATGATAATAATAGAAGTTTCCTTTATACGAATGAGCCTGCATTCGTGGATATAATACAGAGAACAGTTGGTAACGCGACGCAGGGTTATCATGCTCAAAACTGGAATTCTCGTGACGACACGGAAGCTTGAAAATTTAAACCAACTTGACACAGTGCGACTGGACTCATTCACACCTCCACGTTTTTGGGTCGTTTACATCGCATGGGAGAGAGAGCTGCTCCGAAATAGATCCCGCCATCTCATTCTCATGTCATCACAGATTAAAGATTGGATACGAAGATGCAATTGTGTCAATTTAAAATACTCCATAACCGTTTCGCCCATCCATTAATCCTACAAGGAACTAGCCCAATTCCAACGCCAGGGAAAACGCCGCCCACATCCCAATGCAATGATACGAAAACAAGGACACCGGATCAGCACGCGAAACACTTCATCTACGCCAAAAAACTGGCCTGGACACCCCTCCTATCCCTCTTCAGGGGCGAGAAAGTCTTGCCAGCAAAGGCATTTTGCTTCACTCCGAGGGACACGCCCAGCTTGCCCAAAGGCCTTGGACCGCCAACAGAAGCCTTGGGCGCCGGTTTCTTCACGGCCTCGCCTTCGTCGTCGTCGAAGAGGGTCTTGTTAGGACCGCCAAGCAACTTACGCTTCTTCTTCTTCGGCTCGGGCTCGAATCCGCTCTGCGCCTCGGAACTTGAGACCGCCTTGAGTTTGCGCGCGGGCACCCTTCCTCTTACTCCACCGGCCTTCTTCTCTACCGTCGGTTGAGCGTCCGTTTCTTTCTCCACAGTCTCCTCGGCCTCTACGGGTGCTGGCTCATTCTCTCCATCTTCACCCGCCTCCTCGACAACCTTCTCTAATACCAAATCGAGCTTAAGAGTCTTTGTCTTCTCGTCGGTCTTTTTCCTCGAAGCTTTAGTCGCGTTCGAATTCTTAGCACTAGGAATCTCTCCCAAGATCTTCCTTGGCCGTCCCCTTGGCCTCGCGGTTGGTTGGGCAGATGCACTTGAAACCGGTTCGGGGGCAATCTTGGCGGGAGGCTGGACGGCAGTGATGTCGCGGGGGGCTTTAGAATCCAGGAAGCTGTGGTCAGGTTCTTCCTCGTCGAAGGGGTCTGTCACCTCGTTCTCAAGTATCTTCGTACGGTTGAGGAAGGGGGTGATGGAGAAGGTGGATTTCTCGCCGACATTGGCAAGCGTAACGTCCATCCCTCGCTTCTTCAACGCCCTCTTGCTCTTCTGATCAGCAGCCCCTGGGGTGGGAATGGCTATCTCCATGGTCGCTTCCTCGACCCGCCTCTTCTTGCCTTGCTTGCGTACGGCGGGCAACGCGATAGTTTTCTCAGTCACATCCGAAAGATTGATCGAGGATGTTTGGATGTCGCTCAGCTCAGCCTGGCATTTCTTCAGCTCCTCTCGCGTGTCGCGTAGCTTTAGCTTCATCGTCTCAAGCCTTTGCTCAAACATTTCATGCTGAGCAGTAGCTTCGGAAAGGGCTCGCTCGCCCTCTTTCCTGACGCGTTCCTTCTCCTTCTTCTCCGCAGCCAGCTTCTTCTCGAGTTCCTGAATCCTGGCATGTAGTTCGCTGTTGTCTTCTTGCCGTTGTTTCGATCTCTTTTCGGCCTCGAGCTCAACTTCAAGTGAGTTGAGTTGGCGCTCAAGCGCGAGCTTCTCGGCAATAACAGTTTGCTGATGAGAAAGCTGTGACCTGAGGTGTTCGAGCTCAGGCCGTAGGGTGTTGAGTTCCCGGGACAGTGCTAGTTTCTCCGCTAGGAGCTTCGCAGAGTCATTAGAGACGGACTGGAGAGACTGCAATTCAGTCTGGAGAAAATTAGTAAGGATATCAATCGGGCGAATACAGACGGGGTACACTGGGAAGCGGAAGAGCAAGCCGCCCATTTCTCCTCGGTAAAACCCAAGGCAGTATGATAGTTTGAGCATACCTGCAGATGTACGAAGTCCCTAGTATGGGTTTTCATCTGAACATTCTGTTTCCGCATCGCTTCCTTGCCAGCCTCGAGCTCACTCTCGAACTGCCGGCACCGGGCTACCAGTTTCTTGATATTCTCGTCTTTCTCGACCAATTGGTCCTCGAGAGCCGCTTTCTGGTCCCGAAGGACAACGGTCTGAAGTTTAAGCCTTCGTGCCTCCTCATCACGCGTGACTAGAGTCGTCTTATGAACCGCATCTTGGTGTTTCAACTCAAGATTATGTATCCGGGTTGATCTCTTCTGCTTGATATCCGTTAACATCATGGCCGAGCGGCATCTGGAGGTTGATATCAAGTGTTGGTGTAGACTTGCTGATGAAGATTCCATGGCTATTTGTTGTTTATTTTGTGGTGTCGGAGAGTTTGGGGGAGGATGGGTAGGGAAACAATCCCACGCGTAAAACAAGAAGCGAGGCCTTTTAATTCCGATAGCTATTTGGAGAATTCCGATCCTTGGTATTAATAGAAGAAATTTTGAAGAGAGAATCCACGGTTCAACTGGGAAGAGTTGACGGCTTCAAAGTTGTGGGCAAGAGGGGTGTCGGCGAGAAGAGAGCAACAGACTTGAGTCGACTTGGGACAGGTCCAAAATACAGGCGAGAGGGATAAAGTAAACAGACTTCCAAAACAGGCCTAGATCAAACAATGGCGTAGTTGCACGGACGTTGGATAATCTTCGGATACTCTTCGGTAAATAATGACGACGACCTCCAAGCTTGTACCCTTGTACCCCTCCAAGGGGGAAGGAGCTGCTAAACAAATAAGCTGCTCCAGCGGAAAAGGCCACCTCGTGCTTGATGCTGATGCACAGTGGAAAGAGCTTCAAGTCTCACCTTCCCACATTCCATGATTATGACCGACGACAAATGGGCAGCCTGAGCTTGATTGTTGATTGAGGTTCACCAATTCCCACAAGTCCATGCAAATCTCGGCTCTGTAAGTTCTCGGCATGAGTCAATTGACAATGGAGTTTACGATGGGAAACGACGTAGGAAATGGAACACTAATATGGTTCTGGATACCTAGTGCCGAGTCTGATCAATTCTCGACAACCCTGACCTACACAATCGCAAGCTAGAGGAGAATAGCTGGAGGAAGAATAACTGGAGGAAGGAAACTGCAAAAATGCGGATTATTAAGAGTCTCCTTTCAGCAGCCCTGCTTATAGCAGGCACGATGGCTGCGAAGAAGTCGTCCGAAGAGCGCTTCAACAGCTTCCACACCAAGGCGCTTGCCTCTTCGCCTGTCAAGCTCTCCGATGTTAGCTACCAGACTCTCACCGAAGCTCCTCGTGATTACAGTGTCACCGTTTTGTTGACTGCTATGGACCCTCGCTACGGATGCCACATGTGCCGAGAGTTCCAACCTGAATGGGACCTCCTCGCGAAGAGCTGGATTAAAGGAGATAAGAAGGGCGAGTCTCGATTGATTTTCGGTACTCTCGACTTCGCAAACGGCAGGGACACCTTCCTTTCGGTACGAATTCCTTGATAGTTCTTCTAGCCGAAGTTCTCGCGATACTAAGTCATCACTGCTACAGCTCGGCCTCCAAACAGCACCTGTCCTTCTTCACTTTCCCCCGACCACAGGACCTCACGCCGTCGCATCTCAAGAACCTGTGCGATACGATTTTAGTAGCGGGTATAGTGATATCTCGTAGCTTTCCTTTGAAGTACAAGTTAGACTGCTAACGTTTGCAATCTCATCTTAGACCTCAAACCGCCGACCAAGTACGCTCGTGGCTAGTTAGGCACACCCCAGAGGGCCCCCATCCCGAAATTGTTAGGCCCATCAACTGGATTCGCTGGATCTCTGGCATCACGATCACAATGGGTCTTCTTACCTTTGTCTATGTCGCTAGCGACTACATCCTGCCCATTGTCACGAACCGCAATGTTTGGGCCGCCCTCAGCGTCATGGTCCTTCTGGTCTACACAAGCGGCCAAATGTTCAACCAGATTAGAAATACCCCATATATTGGCAGCGATTCGAGAGGAGGAGTTGTCTATTTCACTCGCGGATTCCAGTCCCAGGTTGGTATTGAGACTCAGTTGGTCGGCTGCATGTGTACGTGCCACCCCGGGCTCCCCCATGTCCCCCCGATATCTCGGGAGGCTGTCTTCAGGTTGCTGACAACTTTGCGTAGATGCCATCATGGCGTTGTGCGGCATTACGCTGGCTGTCAAGGTGCCTAGGATGTCCGATGCTAGTGCCCAGCAGCGTGCTGTCCTTATCTGCGGTGGCGCTCTCTTCTTAACGTACAGTTTCTTCCTCAGCATCTTCCGTATCAAGAACGCGGGCTACCCATTCTCTCTCCCTCCCTTCATGTAATCAGCGGTCACTCCCTGAGGGCGTGGGCGGGGATTTTCTTTTCTTTTTACCTTGAGTTGGACTCTTTTCTTTTGCCCGTTTTTACGACACCATGTCGCAGGTGGGGATTGAGGTCTACAAAAACTGGAGGGCGCATTTCTGTACAATACACACAAACAGATCAGACAAGAGGAGTCGATTAAAACAATAGACATCATGAACACCCAGGCAGGCCTCGGAAGGCCTGGAGAGAAAACGGCCCACCTTGAGAGAGTGGCATTTCCAATGAAGGTCGGTCTTAAAATACGCAGTAGATGACTCTTTGGCTGCTAGACTCGCAGCGTATCCCACGGTCGATATCTTCACACACGATCTTTTCCTTCCAGAGCTTTACGTGCTTCACACTCGAATTTTGTGCCTGGAGACCGAGGAGTTGCTGTAGCCCGCAGCATGCCCTTCTGCGACTTGGTCAGCTAAGAAACATGCTCCAGATATATCTAAGAAACGTGAGAGTTTGTCGCCATTTGAGCGAGGCCGTCTCAATCCAGTAAATTTATAGACATGATGGCTTCACTACCAGAGAAGCAACCCGGGGCCAGAATGTTCCACTCACACTCAATTGAGCTTCCCACCGAGGCTGCAGCTCAGAATAGATCAAATATACTTCCGTCCAAGCATCTAATTGAACGCAAACTACTGTCGGACGAGGACCATATCGCCTCAGCAGCGCCAAGATAACTTTCTGAAATATCCACTTGGCTTTTACCTTGTTCAGCAATTCAAGCAAAGAAACGAGTTACTTCCATAAACGCAAAGATCGGATGAAGCATGGCTATGCCAATGTTGCCAAGAAGAGGTTATGCGCAAGTAAGATGAGAGATTGCTATGGGGTCATGATAATATATTAGGCCGCTTTTGTCACATTTTCGAGCATGAGATTGTCCACCCACGGATGAGGTGGCATGGAGAAAGTTCATCACGGGGAGCAAGAAGAATGGCCGCCTTATTCTAGAACGGGGCCCGTCTAGGACATGGCTGTCTCAGCGACATGACGCAAGTTTGATATTAATAGAAAGACTATCTGAAAGCTACGCTAGGCGGAGTGAGGACACGGTCAGATATAGCGGAATGGTAGAGATGAGGGCATTGTTTTCCTGGTCCTTGAGCTCGAAGTGAAGGTGAAGCTTCGACTTCAACCGCCGGGATGCTACGAGGAACTCACGATGCACCGGTGTACCGCCATCGGAGATGAGGCTGCAGGACTGACGACAACCGGGATTTCTCTCCGAGGATTCCGTCAAGAAGATACCGGAAGGCGCTGCTACAATGCCCTAGAGTAACCCACGCTCTTGGCTTCTCCCCCCAAAGACCGGGAGGGCAAGTTGGAGGCGCCCAGTGCTTCTGTTAGAGAGAATGGAGAATGTAGTGGCCTACCAATATGGAGTAGCTATATGGCTCAGGTTTCCGTTTCTAGTAGACCAGCCCAGGAAGACGGACGCCTTCGAGCATGAGAGTTTGAGGATGCCGTCAGTGCCCCCGAGTAATAAACCCCAGTTACGCCGAAATATAATCTGGCGGATTATTACGGTTGAGGGAGATTGAAACTCCGACCACCATAAAACCGTGAAGTCAAGTAAAGAACGGAGTGGTGCAGAGGCCAGACCGCCCTTACCGTCTGATGTTGTGGCGTTTTGCTACAAAGTCAGACCGAAACATCATCACCAACAAGATCATCACCGACGCCTTGAATATCGAACTTTTCTTCACCTTCTCGAATCCCCTCGATATGGGTCTCCCCTTAGCCTCGATCTCTTTTTCTTTCTCTTTCTTTTTTCCTTCCGTCCTCTTCCCTTTTCTCTATTTATCACTCAGGATGGCCCTTGTAGCTTCTCTTCATGCCGGCCCGGCTAATAAAGATTTCAACCTTCCCCGACCCCGACGAAAGAACAAGATGAGAAAACCCGGCGAACCACAGTGCTTTCTCGTCTCCACTCGTACCTTCTAGCCATATGGCGGCCTAATATATTTGCCGTTTCAGAGAGAGGCAAAGTCAACCTCAGCCCAGGGGGAGGGAATTTACGAGGGTGGAAGGAAGCAGAAGTAAGGAGAAGAGCCTTGGTTTTCTTCTCAATTGACTCTAAAAATCCATCAACTCTTCCCTTTACCGGATTCAGATGGTCATTCTCCATCTCGAGGACTGGCTCCGAAATGCAACCCAGCCGATCTTTCCACGGCGTCTCAGCTCTTCCACACCTCACTTGGTTGCGATGGGTGTGGTACCCCATCACCGCGGATGCATTTACCCCAATAAACAAAGCATTGGGACTATATGAAGAGGAGGGGGGAAGGGAAAGAAGAAGAAAAACCCCGCATTTTTTTTCTTTCTTTTTTTGCAATAACGCAGGAGAGAATGGATGTGAAGCGTTCTGGGAGGTCCGACATGAGAGTGCAGCTTGCAGAATTACGACCCCATCCAGCTACCGTATTCGCAGTGCCGAAGTCTCAAACCTCTTGGTCCATATCCCTCCATCATTTACCGATTCTATAGAGGATAAACTAGAAAGAGCAAAAGGGAGACGCTCCAAAGAGAATGCTAATATCATAATGGCCCCATGATCAAGGCGAAGTAGGTCCGAAATTGTCATCATCTTCTTGTTACGGGCAACGTGGTGGCGGATAGTGGCGAGACGAGACGACGCGAGACGAAGCGAAGTTAAACATTGTTTCCATTTCTAGTCCGGGATTGCTGTTCCTGCTCGGTTTTCTATCACTCTCCCTCGTCTCCAAGAGAAGGTGAGGCAGCTATCATGAAATATAAGTATACGAAGTATCGGATAGGCACCCGGTCTTGGGGAAGGAGTGCGGAGCAAGTGATGCCTCCGTCTGAGACGGAAACTCGATCTGCGCAGCGTCCCTCGTCGGTATATTAGAATAACAGACGACGCTCAATCCAAACTTTGTGGCTTGCCCATCATGGAAACCTTGCCTCGCTCCTTGCCGTCACTTAACATTTCCCCCCACGTTGTTGTTGCCGGGCAAAGTTGCCGCAGTATAAGTGAGAGGTGATATGTCTTGATTCAGTCGATATCGAACAGCCCAAGAAAGCATGGCGGAGGATTGAGCCGCGCCACAAATATTATAACCATGCTATTATATGCCCATTTCTTCCCCAAAGAAGACCTACCAATGGAACAGCATCTCCTCTCGGCTTACCGTCAGTTATCCCATATAGCCTCCTTTCTACAGCCACCTGCGTGACACCCGGCATCATCTCCTCCCGTATATGAACCCATATATCCTCGGGATTTGCCCTAGCGGGGTGCATGCCTGCAAGGGGTGGTTTGGCCACATGGAGAAAAAGCAACAATGTTCTGATCGAGAAAAGGAATGCCCAAAAATTCCCATAAAGAAATAAAAACGCCTTATTTGGCACCCATAGACCGCCTTCTGATCACACGCGCCTCTTCTTTCGGTCAGCCCTGAGTGTGGCATAACCTCGATGATGAGAGCTTGCCGTTAAGGGGACCTCTGCGGCATGAACTGATAGAGAAGTTTCCATAAGAGTGGGCTGTGGAAGAATTTAAAGGGAAGAAAATAAAGAAATGAAAAAGAGACGGAGAATTGCAGATATGGGACTATTACTGACCGCGTTGGGATGGGAGAGCAGAATCCTCACCGTCTATCCCAGTGCAGTGTCCAGCGTAGATCTTGTTACTCTATCTCATCAGCTCACCATACGCAGAAGAAGGATTAAGCGCACCCATAGCTGCGCTCGAGCCAGAGTTCTGTTATAAGCCCACCCAGTTTTATTCTCGGCCTTTTTTCTTTTAGTCTGAGGCGAGAAGATCTTCGGCCCGTCGGTTTTTGGAAGCTGGGCTGTCAATATCAGCGAGCCACCGGGCTTTTTGCTTCCATCAAAATACTTCCATACATACGTAGTCAGTTCCATATCGAACCAGAGCCGTATACCTTGCTCTATATGTGATGTTCATAATCACGGTCCCTCCTCTCTCTCGTCTCTCCACCCCCTTTGTGACAACCTCATCAAATCAACGACGCTCGTCCAAACATTCCAGCCCCGCATTCTTTATTTCCGAAATGGGGGGGTGAGAAAAGAGAAATATGTAATATATGAGAAAAAAAGTACCTCGTTTATAGCACAGTGTTATTGGAGCTCGCCTCGTTCGTTGTGCTGGAAAGGCCGCTTTGCCTTTTCGAAATATTAAACGGGTCTCGAGGAACGGAACGGCAGAGCTACTATCGGCGTGTAGCCCACCCACCGCTCGGAAGATCAAGCCCGAGCCCTTTCGTGCTAGACGGCCCTCGCTTCCTGATTGAATTTGCCTGTCTAGCCCCGGCCGTTACTCCCCCGTTTCCCACTCTCCACATGCCCATTCGCCTGCCTCGCCGAATATCCATATCCAGAATATGAGCGCAATAACGTTACCACGTTTTCTTCGCTAGCCCCGGTGAATGACGCCCCGTTCCTGGCGCTCTCTCTTTGGTCCTACTGTATACTCCGTTATGCGAACCAAGACAGGTATTCCCCCCGGTATAGTAGAGTGGTTCCTGGAAGTTCGCTTTGCCGTATAGCTCACACGTTGCCTTGTCCGATATTGCGGTAGTACCCCCGGGCGCTCAAGACACAGTACAACAATGGCTGCTCTAGTGCTCATCGTACCCTCTCAATGGTCCGGTACCTGATATTCCATTGCTCTCGGCATGTCCAAACCCAAATTGATTGATTAAATCGCATGACGAGGATGGCCCACAGATCGGGTAGCGGAAAGGGAAAGGAGGCGGGCTCCCGGCAAGAAATCTAGGCAAGCGCCTCGTTCACCATGGTTTCCCCCTTTCCTCCCCCCCTGATATAAAGACATTGGGTTCCTGCTCGGCTGGGTGTTCCTCTTCTTCCCCCCTCTTCTTTATCCCTCACCTCCCCAAAGCCAGTCTCTCAGCCTCTTCTGCGTCCTCACAACAAATCTTCTTAGACACCTTCCGTTGTTTGAAGTAGTAGGAACAGACTTTCCTTTTCCCCCGTCACAATGAAGGTTGCTGCCACCCTTGCCCTCGCGGCCCTTGCCGCTGCCGCTCCTCCCTCGGCCACCGTCAAGGAGTCTCCCCGCGCTGTCGCCGCCGAGTGCGCGTCCGCCGTCTCCCTCGATGCCAGCACCAACATCTGGAAGAACTACAAGCTCCATGCCAACAACTTCTACCGAAGCGAGATCGAGGAGGCCGTCACCACCATGTCCGACGAGTCCCTGAAGACGAAGGCTCTTGAGGTTGCCGATATTGGTACTTTCGTCTGGGTGTAAGTTGATGTCGAAGTTGTCGAAGCCCAGACCGGCCCAGCTTAGAGAGGGCCATGAGTAAAGACTAGTTCCCAGACTAACATGGCTCTCAGTGACACCCGTTCCGCCATTGAGCGGCTCAAGAAGGCCGTTGAGGGTGTTCCTTGCGAGGAGATCCTCGGTGTCGTCATCTACGATCTTCCCGGCCGTGATTGCGCCGCCAAGGCCTCCAACGGTGAGCTGAAGGTTGGCGAGATCAACATCTACAAGACCGAGTACATTGACCGTAAGTTGGCACCACGCACATCCCCTACCTCCTGCACAACCACAAGGAAGCAGCCGCACTAACACATATCTCTCTTCCCCGCGTTCTAGCCATCGTCGAGATCCTCAAGAGCAAGCCCAACACCGCCTTCGCTCTCGTCATCGAGCCCGATTCGCTCCCCAACCTGGTCACCAACGCCGATCTCCAGACCTGCCAGGACTCCGCCGCCGGCTACCGCGACGGCGTCGCCTACGCCCTCAAGAACCTCAATCTCCCCAACGTCGTCATGTACATCGACGCCGGCCACGGTGGCTGGCTCGGCTGGAACGACAACCTCGAGCCCGGCGCGAAGGAGCTCGCTGACGCCTACAAGGCCGCCGGCAACCCCTCGCAGGTCCGTGGTATCGCCACCAACGTCGCCGGCTGGAACGCTTGGGATCTCAGCCCTGGCGAGTTTTCCGACGCCACCGACGCCGAGTGGAACAAGTGCCAGAATGAGAAGATTTACGTCGAGACTTTCGGTGCTGAGCTCAAGTCTGCTGGCATGCCCAACCACGCTATCGTCGACACTGGCCGAAACGGTGTCCAGGGTCTCCGTGAGGAGTGGGGCAGTAAGTCTACAACGCCAGCCATTCAAAGCCTTTCTTTTCAACCCAAAACTAACTCGTGATCCTCTCTTCTAGACTGGTGCAACGTCAACGGTGCCGGCTTCGGTATCCGACCTTCCGCCGACACCGGCTCTGAGATCGCTGATGCTTTCGTCTGGGTCAAGCCCGGTGGTGAGTCCGACGGTACTAGCGACGAGAGCGCTACCCGTTACGATTCGTACTGCGGCAAGCCCGATGCCTTCAAGCCTTCTCCCGAGGCCGGTAACTGGCACGAGGCGTACTTCGAGATGCTCATCAAGAACGCCAAGCCCGCGTTCTAAGGGATCTGCTGAAAGAGAGAAAGGTGGAAGATAAGTTGGGGGAGAATGGGTGAGGGGTAGAATTTGCGAAGAAACATGGCGCTACGAGGGAAATGCAAAGGAGGCTCGGTGCTTAGGCTCACGTCCTTTCACTCTTGCCTCAGTAGGGGGATGGATTATGACGCATGATTGAAGTCCCGTCTTCTTGTACATATACACGTACCTTTATCCTTGACTAGTATATATACTTTGTCTCCAACTATCTCTCTATTCCAGCCGAATCAAGGCTTCCGGGATTGCTTTTCTGTACAGCGTCTTCCTGGAGTATGTGTAATCTCGAGGCTTGACATCATAAATTCTAAGCTAAGATTTGATCAAGATGAGTAGTTAGATTGTCGAGAAATTTCAACGCCTGGGACTGGAGGTTAGATGCGGGATCGACGAAGACCACCGACGAGAATCCGGCGATAATTAGAAGTAAATGGTAGTCCCAAGGAAAGACTTTGTAGGAGTCACTGTCCTCCGGTCACTTGTTGAACGAAGTCGATAAATCGAATGCTCAGCTAGATCCTGTTTCACTTTAGAGAGCAAGACCAACTCCTTTTTCATCCCGAACTAGCATGCCTCTCTCCCTCCTCGATCCACGCTTCCTCTTCCACGACGACCTCCGTCTCCATAGGTTTTAAGCCCCATTTCTTAAACAACGCCTTGTCCTCGTCCCAGCCGCTGCAATCAGTCGTCAGCATCTTCTCTCCCGTAAAGATGGCGTTCGCTCCCGCCAGGAAGCACATGGCCTGTTTCTCCTCCGTCATGGTGATGCGGCCGGCAGCTAACCGGATGATAGTGCCGGGCAGGACGAGGCGCGCCGTCGCTATCGTGCGGACTACGGAGTCGAACTCGACGGCCTTGGTACCTTCCAGGGGCGTGCCCTTGATAGCTACGAGAGTATTGACGGGGAAGGATTCGGGATGCTTGGGCATGGTCGCGACTTCGTAGATGAGCCCGATCCTGTCCTCGTGTTTCTCGCCGAGACCGAGAATACCTCCAGTGCAGACATTGATCCCGGCGTCTCGAACATGCTCTATCGTTTGCAGTCTCTCGTCGTAGGTTCGCGAAGTGATGACGCTAGGGTAGTGCTCTCGAGAAGTATCCAAGTTATGGTTATAAGCAGTGAGACCCGCATCAGCCAACTGCTTCGCTTGAGCGCCGTCAAGCATGCCGAGGGTCACGCAGGCCTCCATTCCCATGCCCCTAACGCCCTTGACCATCTCGACAATATTCTTCAAGTTGGACTTGCGACCGCGCATGTCCCTCCAGGCGGCGCCCATGCAGAACCGGCTGCTTCCGTTTTCCTTGGCGATGCGGGCGGCTTCTAGGACGGAGTCTACAGTGCTGAGCTTCGTAGCTTTGAGTCCGGTCGAGTGTCGGGAAGACTGGGCGCAGTAGGAGCAGTTTTCGCTGCAGCCTCCGGTCTTGATGTTCATCAAGGTACACATCTGGACGGCGGAAGGGTCGTGGAACTTGCGGTGCACGGTGGCCTAGAGGAACCAGTTAGAGATGATAAGGGCACCATTTACATCGCGATAAAGACTGATGATGAAGCTGGCTCGACGCAGGATCAGGCAGCTAACAACTACCTCTCCCAGAACCGGAGCCTACTAGTAATCACGATACTTACGGATTCGTAGACAAGCTGCATCAAAGGTGTGTTATAGATGGACGATATCTCCTCCTTCGTCCAGTCATACCGCGGCGCCTCCGCGCGAACAGCATTGGCAAGAACATCTGAGCTGCTGGCGTAGCGACGGATGCCCTGGACGGTAGCCGAGACTGACCGAGGCGATCGCAGAGACGTAGAAAGCGCTCTCCGCATGTTGCCGATCACGGAGAACTGGATATGTTATGTTGGAGGGGGAGGAGAGACTGAGGAGGTGTGAGGAGAAGGGAAGGAGAAGGAGGTAACGGTCGACGCTCAACACAATCCTACTATGATATCAAGAGACAAACCGTAAGAAGAGATAAGGGATGGAAGAGGAAGAATCAACTGCATCCAGAGGAGAGGGAGGGTCGCTTCGGTCTTAGTGACGGACGGGAAAATCAATCATCAATGGATCATATGCGTCGGACTTCAGAACCCCTCCTCTCTCACTACCCACATTTCCCCGCTTAAGCAAATATTTCCATGTTCTTATTTGACCAGCAGGCAAAGACCCTGATCGACTGACCGATGTCAACCGATCTCCGACCCCAATCGATTGATAAATCTCCAACCAGGAGCTCCAATCGACTTGGCCCGACTGGCCTAGTCTAAACTAATTCATCGTCCACTTCTTCAACGTTGGGGTGCCCCTCGGCTCAGGTCCCGCCCTCGGAGCTCGGTATGGCAGCATAGCACAATGGGGCATTGAGGGAAACCTTGTCTGCGCTAGTCCCCTGAAGCCCTATGGACCATGGATGAGCATGACATTGGATATTCCCCGTCCGTGGTTGGTAGATCTCAATGTTCCATTCCGATTTTCAATCTCGCCACCAACTTCCAAGTGTGGCCTTGTTGAAGTTGGCGGTGCTGCGATCAATTGATCAAATGCCACCAACTTGGACACCGACCGACTCCTACACTCCCAACCTGTGCAACCTGAGATCTTGGCGTCACGATCCTTTGCGTCGCCAGGCGTCGCTGCTTGTAGCCACGTGCACATACCCAGCATTAAATTAGTTTAAAATCCTATGTTGACATAGCCCCTTCAAAAGGGCCTCAATTATAATAGAACATGGCCACTTTATACCTGGGTTATATGGTCACTTTATATATAGATCAAGTGGACATGTTCAAATGAGTCCCTTGAGTAGAAAAAATACCCCATCCGCCTCCATCGTTCCCAGTCTGCTCGCAAGTATATATCTTTTTACCTCCTCGAGTGGCATAACAATAAAAAACATAAACATAGCTATGCCAGCGCCAGGCAGGAACACTTGGCGAGTGTTCGCACGAATCCTGTCCTGTGCGTATCTCATACAAGGCGCGTGGCTCGCGGCAGCCGCTAACGAATGCCCTAGCGACAACCCATTTACTATACGAAACCAGGCCGACGCCGACAAACTCTCTCAATGCGGTTACTTCGCAGGCGATGTCTACGTAACGGACGGTGCGCAGGGAGACATAGTCTTAGGGGGTATCAATAGCATCGGAGGCAACTTTTTTGTGAACTCTACGCGGGGCGCGCCCACGGGAGATCTCAAGTCCGTCTCCGCGCCCGATCTCCGCACCATCGAGGGTAGCCTGCGACTTGGTCCCCATTCTACACTGCAGCGCGTCAATCTTCCGCAGCTGAATCAAATCCTGGGTTCATTCCTCGTCGACGCTGTGCCCGAGCTCACAGACCTAAACGCTCCGGCTCTGGGTTTGTTTAGAGGCGCCTTCTCTCTGACCGACGCGCCGAAGCTAGAAACTTTTGCGCTGAAGGCGAACGCCACGCGCCGTGGCCAGCGCTTGGAGAAGGGAGGCAATGTCCGAATAGACAATGTCGGGGTGCACAATCTGACCAACGTATTCAGCGGATTCTCCGCGTCCAGCGTCTGGCTGGCAAACCTCCCTAATCTAAACGATCTTACAATCTTTCTAGGTGACGTTGACTACTTTGACGTCGCCGGAAACGGGAGGCTGAAGCTGGCCATCGAGAGCTTGTGCTACGAGACGCCAGCTAGGCACATCAATATCAGTGGTGTTGCCGCAATGGAGCGTCCCTGTATCCGAGTTCAGGCGACAAAGTTCATCTTCGAGGACAATACGGTCGAGGTGCTTCCGTTCTGGGTCAAGGGCCTTGAACAGCTGAAAATTCAAAACAATCCCAACCTTAGATTGGCGATGCCGGGTTCGACGCCATTCGAGACTGACTGGTCGCTTCGTGAGGTCATCATTACCGACAACCCGAAACTCAGACTCGCCCAGGGGGCTGACGATCCCGTGGTGGATAATTGTCGTGATTACTACAAGGGTAAAAGTCCTGCGTATGACTCTAGACAAACATGGGCATTCGACTGGGATCTTCTAGATCACTTGGAGATCCATGCCGATATCGAGCCTAAGTTCTTGTAAGTTTCGCGGTGAAGCTAGAACGCCTCTACACTTCTGTTCCCCAGGCTAATCGCTTGACCCTCTAGCATCCATCTTACCGATGATGGGTTTAATAGTAAAAGCGCCAGCGTCATTGTGGACGTGTCAATCACGTCAACCGATCCCGGGTTCAATTGCGACTCGCTCAATGCGCTGCGCTCCAGGACTGGGTTCATCCGCGGCGATGATTATTCATGCCAAAACGAGACTGTTTTGTTTGGTCGACCGGACGATTCGTACGCATCATCAACAACTCCGTGGACCATGTGGGCCGTTGTTATAATTGCCTGGACAGCAGCGATGTGTCTTTGAGGTGGCCGGCGGCGCGTGAGGGGGTGCTCAGGGACGATGAAGCGCTTTGGCAAACGGAACTCACTTCTTTCTAAGGCTGTAGAGTTCGGTGAAGGGGCCAGGCCAGGGCCATAGTGGCTAAGTTTTGCGCCCTAGGGAGAAACGCACTAGAGGCGTCGTGAACGTAGGAGGAAGGGCGTAGCTCTTCTTGATCGCCGAGACTCTATCATATCAGCTGCCCAGGAGACCTTCCACTCACAGAATGACCAGTCTTCGATATCATTGATGTATAATAGCATAGCGAGATGATCGATTTTTTTTTTTTCGTATTTTTAAATGGAGAGATACGGGGAACCCGATCGTTCCCAGCCTCGTACTTAAGATGATTCTTACATCCGCCTGAGAACTCTAAGCCCCCCCTCAGTCATCAAATCATTCTGGTACTACAATCTCCCTGGTATCTAACGTTATCCCATATCGGTTTCGGAAAGACCTACGGGCTGAGGGAAAAGCATAGTGAGGCGGGACTAGTAAAGGATATTTGGCTCAGCACCCAGTCTGGGCAGAAGGGGGAAGGCAGTGACGGATCTACACTGCAACGATTCAACGTTGAAGGAACAATAAGACCGAGACGCTGAGAGGACTAGGGATTTCAATGTAACACATGTATTCATATACAAGAGGCGACGAGTACACAGCAAGATCCAGTGATGGCTTCTCCCTCATCCATCCCGTCTCTAGATCCTTTCGGCCTTCAACAGTTACTGCGAGACATGTGCGCACACAGAGGAATGCTTCAGTGAATTTCGTCTTTGGAATCATCCATTCATTGCATGGTTTTCACTTGAGAAGGCTATATACATATACAGCCACCCAAAAACTAAAATGCCTGCCTCGTCTTGCCGATTTTGCCGAAGCCAGGTTCCAGGAAGGAAGGTTCTATGATAACATTGGAAAAATAGCATCATTACTCTTCCCGCCTTGAGAACCTGGTTTTACGCGCAAAAAAAGACCAATAAAATGACCGCGAGGAAGACAGCCTGTTGACGCCCGACCATGATCTACCATTTTGCCACTCAAAAACGTGCTACGACAACCAACTTCCGCCAACCCCTCTCCCCATCTCCGCTCCAGCCCCTTTTCCCTCTCGAGTTGCTTGCTCCTAATTTTCCTTTACCCCTTTTGCAGCCCTCTGAGTCTGTTTCAACCTGAAGCCCTTTTGTGATATAATTCCCATCCCAGAGCTACCAACACAATCGAGAGAGAAGAGAGAAGAAAGAACAGGTAGGTAAGGAGGCTCTTACGCCCTGGACATGACACCCCAAGCGCGGATGATGTTGTCCGTGTAACCGGCGAAGAGGGTCTGGCCATCGGCGCTCCACGCAAGGCTGACACACTCAGGCTCGCGGCTCTTCTTGCCAACGGCGGTGAACTCGGGCTTGAGCTCATCGACCTTGCTCTTCTTCTCGAGATCGAAGATGATGATGCTGCTGGCAGTGGCAGCGCAGAGCCAGTAGCGGTTGGGGGAGAAGACGAGAGCGTGGATCTCATCGTTGGCGTTGAGGGAGTAGAGGTGCTTGGACTCGTTAAGATCCCAAAGCATGGTGGTGCCGTCCTTGCCGCCGGAGGCGCAGAGGGAGCCATCGGGGGAGATGGTGACCGTGTTGATGTAGCCGGTGTGGCCAATGTGGTCGGTCTGGAGCTTGCAGGTGGAGAGCTCCCAAACCTATCGAGTAGAGGAAAGAAACGGGTTAGCATGTTGCGAGCTGGCTTTTTAAACAAATAGCCCGGTCTTTCCACTTCTCGCTTGACATGTATAAAGGGAAAAAGGAATCAGGATAAGGTGATATTGGTCTCATTGCCACAAGCTCGTAGGCCAGGGCTCTGAAGTAGCAAATACTTGAAAGCATCATGTACACACACATAGTCTGCGGGAGAGCGAGAAGTTCGGAAAGAAGACCGATGGAAAGGATATCTACGTACCTTGACGAGCTTGTCCCAGCCGGAGGAGACAATCACGGGGTTTTGGGGGTTGGGGCTGAATCGGACGCAAGAGACCCAGTCGGTGTGGCCCTTGTCGGTGATGGTGTACTTGCAGTCACCGAGGGTGTTCCAGAGCTTGATGGTTCGGTCGCGCGCACCAGAGACGATCTGGCGGTTGTCGGCGGAGAAAGAGACGGAGAGGACGTCGCTGGTGTGGCCGACGAACCGGCGGGTGGTGGTGCCAGTGGCAAGCTCCCAGAGGCGGAGGGTCTTGTCCCACGAGGCAGAGAGAGCGTAAGCACCATCGGAAGAGATGACCTGAAAAATTCGTTAGTATCCCAACTTTTTTAATGTCACAAAAAAAAGCCTGGTCGCCGGCCTAAGCTGGCGTAGAGGCCCAGAGGTTGCACATACACAGTCAGAGACGATGTGGGAGTGACCGTGGAGGCTTCGCTTGGGGTATCCGTATTGGGTCTCGTCGCGGGTGAGGTTCCAGATGATGAGAGTCTTGTCACGGCTGCCCGAGAGGAGCATGTTGGGGCTATAATCCAACCAAAATTAGCACACTTGCACTTTTTCGAGCCGGCAGATGGTCAAGTCGGCTCCAGCCAGGCGTCGCTGGGGTAGGACAGCAAAAATCGATAGACGAGCCTATCCACAAGGCGAGGGACGACAGGGCGATTCGATAACATACTTCTCGATGGAGGTGGCCAGCGAGGTGACCCAGCCGTTCTGAAAGAGCGTCAGTAGGCATGTCCATGGGAAAATTTGATCCGACGACGAGCCCCCATCCTTAGAGTCGAGCGGGACGACGACGACGGTAACTAGAGCGCAGGTGCAGACTTACGTGGCCCTCAAGGGTGCCCTTGAGAATCAATTGCTCAGCCATGATGATTATGGGTTGGAAGGAATGGCGGAGGGCAGATGTGGTGGTGGATCGCGATCGAGGGCTTGTGTGTCGTGGTGATGTTCACCTGTGGGATTAGATATTTGTTAGGGGTCGGTCGGGCAAGGGAGAGAGGTAGGGAGAGGGTTGGTGGGGGGGGGAAATACAGCAGAAAAGAGATCCAATTCGCTGCCCCAGCGTTTCCTGTTCGTGGGTACACACAGGCTCTTCTTGACTCGGTCTGTCTGTGGCCACAAAGGGTCGTTTGGGAAATTTGCGATTTCTGCTCAACCGACGTTTCTGTGTGCATGAAAATTAGGGCCACACCAAAATTTTTGGGTGGGCGACAAGAGAAAAGTGATCAATGTGGGGCAATGGAGATGAGGGAGTGGGCGAGGCGAAATCAAGTGTCAGCAGGTGCCTGGCAGGAATTACCAGAACTAGACCAGGGAGCCGAGAGAGGATCACAGCCTAGATCACAGCGGGCAGAATACGATTAAAGGTCAAGGGAAATGGCCTGGTATTATGGCATTGAATTACTTTGGTAGGGTATCTATAAGCATTAACACATCAAATTGCTATACATTGAAGCAGTGGGGCTTCAGAACTCCCAAACGCATCTCCTCAGTCTCATGTCTTCGTCCAGTCAGTAGAGTGCTTGCACGTACGACGCCTGCATCCTAGCTGCAGCACTAATACTCCGCATTCTGTTTCATCCCAGTATCTCAGGGCGCGGCCAGTCAGATACTCGACGTCGCTCTCCGCGACATCATCTTGACACAGTGTCCGCTGTTACATTCATGTTGTCCGAGCCGCCGGCCTTCGCGTCGAACGAACTCCCTCTCGGCGGTGAGATTCAGTTGCCGAGTTGACAATCATGCTTGCGTTTGCAATTTGATCCCCTAACGGTTTTGGCGCTGCTGTGCCATCTTTGAGTGCCGAAATTTCATCCCGTGACTTCATCATCCTCTCCATGGCGTGTTCCCAAAGCTTGTATCGCTCGCGACTGGCGGGGTACCGTTGGGTCTGTGACCGCACCTCCTTCTGCTGACGAACTTTCGACGCCCGTAGTAGGCCTCTAAGGGCATCCTCTCCTTGCTTTGCCGCCTTTGATACCTCCTCACGCATCAGATTTGGATCCTTCTTGTCGTGAGACTCTTCACGAGGTGTAGCAACGAAGGTATGTCGGCTGGGGAATTCGGGGAACTGCGAGGGTATGTATTCTTTGGATTCCTTTTCGGGTTTTCCGCTGAGCTCTTCGGAAAGAGTAGGTAGTGGTCGTAGATATGAACCGCGGGGAACGCTAATATTCTTGGTCTTGGGGACAAGAAGGTTCTTCGGGATTGGATGCCTCGCGTGAGGCTTCAAGGAATCAATGGGGAGGTTGAACGTTCGTAGGATCGCTTCAAAGTCTGTCGGGTTGGGTTGCTCCCTGCGGGCGGAAAGGGCCTGGAGCTTGAGGGCCTCGATGAGGGATTGTAGATCTGAATAGTGCGAAAAGGGCCTGGTTAGCTACATGGAGATGACGTCGGAACAATGAGAAACATACACTCCTCAACAGCAAGCGCGAAGCTCTCTATTGCCACGCTTTCCGCACTGTCGAAACCAACATGGTCTAGCGCGACAGCGATTGACCTTTTTAAGCCAGTGTGGGCGAGATCGACCGGTCGAGGATGTGTCACCATGACGGCGGTGGGAGTGAGAGACAGACGCCTGTCGCTATTGCCAGAGGGCGCGGGCGCGGGTTCAGAATCGATGTTTATCTTGGGATCCATTTCCATTTCCACGTCGCCATCTGGAGACGTCCTTATTCCGTTGTTGCTGGCCATCGTGGAGGTGGGATGGGGAGTGAAGATGAGGAAGTTAGGAAGGGCGGCGGAGTTGGACTCGGCGAGAATTTGGGGTCGGGCGCGATTTAGCTGGAGCTTAGGGTCGCGTGGAGTATCATTCGGTCGGTAGAGATGGGGATGGTTTGGACGGGAGAGTTATTCTAAAGATCAAGGAACTGGGACTACGGGTCTATTTCCGGACGAGGCTCGAGGCTGGATGATGTGTTGTTGATGGAGTTGTTCCAATTGTCCTCTGATGTCGGGAGGGATTCGGGCAAGTCGGGCAACTCAGGTCCAATCTGTCCAGCGGCTGTCGGCAGCTGCCAGGACTTTGCTTCATAGCACCTCGTATTTGTCTTGCGCTTTCCTTCCTTCATCTCGTGTGTTAATCAGTCGATTATTTACTGAATCAAAATATTATATTCGACTTTGTAAATACCCTCGAAAACAATCTGAAAACGGCTTTTGGCGTCGCTATTTCTCCAGACTAATTCTGGGCTGCGGTTCATGAGGCGGTCAAAAGCAAACTCGGACTTCATCTGCAAGGGCGTCAGTCGGTATGTCCACAGCGCACAACGCAGACTAGGGTGAGGTGAGTGTCGTATGCATCATGCACACTCCTACACTTTGTGATTAAACTGGTCTTGTTTGAGGTCGGGGCGGGATGTGAGATGTGATTTTGGCGGTGCAGAAGAAAAAAAAAAGAGAAAAACCAGCTGCAGAACTTTGGAGAACTTTGGAGATGGAAATATAAGCAGTTGTTCCCTTTCCCTTGGATGTTCTTATATCTCCACTCCGCCTTTTCATTTGCCTCTCTCCTAGCCAGGCTGTACCGCTCTCCGCGCAGACCCGTTGCTTTTGCTTTTACTGCTCCGCTCAGGAAAAATCCCAATTTTTGACTGCTCCCCATCCCATCACAACCCCTATATACTATCGTCCGATATTGACAAATAACGAGTTAACAACTTATTGGTAGGGACGAGTAGTGAAAGTGAGGAGTCACATCTGAGAATCCTCGGGCTTCTGTAAACCCTCGTGTCGATATCGACGGCCGCAACTTTTGTGGGGGTCGTGTTGCGTCTGGGTTGGTGCTCTTCACCTATCTTAGCAGACTCTCGATATTCAAGTTCCTCTCACCCTCGGTATTTTACGATCATCATCATCATAGCCAGTGAGCTCGGATCTCTGGTCGGAAGGCAATACTTTGGCTAGATTTTGTTGGATACACAGCGTCTTCAAGCTTCGTACTCTTACATGCATATTTTAATATATTAGGTAGGAGAGCTCCAGTAGCTTTTGGACAAAATCGAGTATGAAAGACCTATTCTAACAAGAAACAGATCCGTCAGCATCATCTTAGAAGAGTGTTAGGGAAACCCCCAAAATTTCGTCCTTCTTCTCTACCCAAGAGGATAACCTTTCTTACTCAAGATGAGTTCGAGGCCAACCTCGCGGCCAGGTGCTACAGCACCTCCCGCCTCACTCCGTGACATCGACAAGACAAAGTTCCCAAGCCTGCCGACACAAAAAGCTCTCCTGATGATCGACTTCCAAAATGATTTTGTCTCCAAAGATGGGGCCTTACACATCTCTTCAACTAATGCCGATTTCGTCGAGCGTACGGCGAAGCTTGCAACCGGATTCCGTGATATTGGTCTTGTTGTCTGGGTTCAGAGCGTCTTTGAGAAACCTAGACAATTCATTGAAAGCCAGCAAATTATCACTCAAGAGAAACTTCTCCCCGCTTCGGCTGCGCAGACAATTAAGCCCGGAAGAGACCAGGATATCGACCCCGAGGCCTTTTTGAGCACAACGACGGCTGCTTGCGTCCAGAGGGGGACACCTGGTTGGCAACTCGCCAACCCGCTTAAGGCGGTCGTCAATCCGAAGAAGGATGTCCTGATCATGAAGAGTCAGTATTCTGCTTTCAACGGCACGAAACTCATCCAAATACTGCGTTCCAAGCTGGTTACGACTCTCTATATCTGCGGATCTCTCATCAATGTGGGGGTCCATGCTACGACTGTGGATGCTGCAGCTCATGGCTACTCCATCACTCTTGTTCGAGACTGCTGTGGTTGGTCGTGTGAAGAGAGGCGCGAAACCGCCATCGCGAGCTTGACCGATGTGAGCGGGTGCGAAGTTGTCAATGCCCGGACAATTGTGAAATCTATTGGCGGCTCGGATAAGGGTAAAGAAGAAAAGAAAACCGAGGAAAAGAAGTCGAAAGAGTTGGATAAGAAGGAGAAGGTGATAAATGAAAAGGAAAGGAAAACAGAAATAAGAAAGGAGAAAGGGAAAGAGAAAGAGAAAGAGAAAGAGAGGGGGAAGAAAGAAGACGAAACGGCCAAACTCGAGCGGAAGGACACGGCTCGTGTACCACCCCCTCGGCCCTCTCAAACCCGCGGAAAGCTGTCTCAGAGAATCGCCGCATTAAAAGAAAGGTTCGCAAGGGAGCTAGAGTCACCGACTCACGAAGAAGATGACTCGTTGGATATCGAGGTGGACCCCGACTTAGAAGCCTCCAGTGACAACAGTGATGACGATCTCCAGCCGATGGTCAAGCGAGTCGCTACGTCGAGAGCCAGAACCGACGACAAAAAGGCGTCGGAGACATCAAAACCGACCAAAGAAATTACCAAAGAGATGAAGAACTTGACGTTGTCATCTCCTACTTCCAAGTCAGAGTCAGGGAAGAAGCGTGTTGTCGATGTCACTGAGAGGGCGTCGCTGGTGCTGCCTAACAAGGATACTGCAGCCTCAGCCTCACAGGCGCCACAATCGAACGACACCTCGAATGACAAGAATGACAAGAACGAAATCGCGATCGCTGGAATTGACAGGAAGTTACCAGAAGATGGAGTCAAAAATAATAAAAATGAGACAAGTTCGGACGTGGTGCTCGTTCGAAGTCCCGATCTCTCAGCAGCAGCGCCTCCCGAAAGAGCATCACCAACCAAACAAACCTTGCTTACCAAGCCGACATCCCCAAAGATGGCCCCCGTGAAAGACGATTCCACGACCCTCATCTCTGAATCCCCTAAGAAACCTGAAAACTCCCAACTGGCGGTCAAGCCCGAAGAACAGGTCAATGCGGATGGAACCACCCTGAAGAAGGAATCCGAACCCCTCTGCGAGGGTGATACCAAGGTCATCTATGACATTCTTCCGGGAGACCTTGAGACTGGAATCTTTGAGAAAGTCAAAGATGAGGTCGATTGGAAGCATATGAGCCATCTCGGCGGCGAGGTTCCGCGTCTGGTTGCCGTGCAAGGTCATGTTGGACCCGACGGAAGCATGCCGATCTACCGCCATCCAGCCGATGAGTCTCCACCCCTAAAGCCATTCTCCCCAACTATTCTTCGCCTGAAGAAAGAGGTCGAGAAGCACCTGGGACATACAGTGAACCACGTCCTGATCCAGCTCTACCGCGGCGGCAAAGACTACATCTCAGAGCACAGTGACAAGACCCTGGATATCGTCAAGGATTCTTACATAGCAAACCTAAGCCTCGGCGCCGAACGCACCATGGTCTTCCGCACAAAGCGCGCTGAGAAAGAGCCCAAGTCCCCCACGGAATCCGAAGCCTCCTCCCCTCCCAAGTCCCCGCCCGCATCAACCAAGCGCCAGGTCCAACGCACCAAGCTCCCGCACAACTCCCTTTGCCGCATGGGCCTGAAAACGAACGAGCGCTGGCTCCACGCCATCAGACAGGACAAGCGCCCTGACTTTGAAAAAACGCCCGAGGAGATGTCCTTTGGCGGCGAGAGGATCTCTCTGACGTTTAGGAGCATCGGTACGTTCCTGAACGCCGAGGAGACGCACATCTGGGGCCAGGGCGCCACGGCCAAGACCGAGGCTGAGGCTCGTCTCGTCATTAATGGTGACGAGGGCGAGTCTGAGAGGATTGTGAGGGCCTTTGGCGTGGAGAATAGGCTGTCTGAGTTTGACTGGGAGAAGCACTATGGACAAGGATTTGACGTCTTGCATATGACGCGACATACTTGAAGAAGTCTTGCTTGTTTTGAATTTCGTTGGTTTGCTCGCTTTGATTTGATATTTCGATGTTTGCATCTTTGCGTTGGATACCTGATGCTTTTCTGGGATGAGAAAACGAAGCATTGATATTTCTGGCCCGAGCCCAGGCCGGAACATTTATAGGCCCATTTGGAGCGTTTACTCATCTTTCGCGGTATAGGAGGCATAGGAAACGGGAATTTGGCCGGGATATACGTTGAAGGGAATCTCTTTTATATATAGCTCCTTGTTTATTTTTACCCATTTTTTGCTCCTTTACGTGTTTAGTTCAGCCAAAAGTGCACTGATCGAGATGAGAGTATATAACTTTTGAAACAAAGTGAACGAGACAGTGAAATCAAAAGTGCTTGCGGCAATCAAAATCCTTCTACCTAGCGATACATATTGCTCTATCAAAAAAAGCCAGCTTCTACCTTCCATCCGCCACATCTCCCTCAATATCTGGGCTTCGTCACCTGCCTTGCCGAGAGTCCCAGGGGAAGGGGTACGTACCCACCCAATCGGCCACCTCAGACTTCAGCTGAACGATTTCCGGGTCCGACGAGCCATCGCCAACATGCTCGAGGAAGAACTTAAGCCTCCTAGGGTTCGCCTCTCCCTTCTCTTCCGCCGCCTTCTTCGCTGCCTTGTCGAGCCTTAGGGTTATGGTAACAGCTCGGTCAATGATATCCGCCACCCTCTCAAAGTCGTTCTCCGAGAATCCCCTGGTCGTCATGGCAGGGCTTCCCATACGGATGCCCCCGGGTATTAAGGCCGACTTGTCGCCGGGGACAGTGTTCTTGTTGGCAGCGATACCTACAAGTTCGAGCACCCTCTCGACACGGCTACCGTCAATACCTTGGGGCTTGAGGTCGACGAGGACAAGATGGTTGTCGGTTCCCCCGCTTACGATGCTGTAGCCTAGGCCGCCCTTTTCCTTCGAATCGCCTAGACGACGAGCCAAAGCCTTGGCGTTGGCGAGCACCTGGGTCTGATACGCGCGGAACTCGGGTGTTTGAGTCTGATGGAGAGCAACTGCAAGGGCAGCGATGGTGTGGTTGTGCGGGCCTCCCTGGTGTCCGGGGAAGACGGAGCTATTAATCGGCCCCTCAAGATCATACAACACCTCCTTCTTCGTCTTGGGGTTTATGCGGCGGACGCCTTTCCTGAAAAAGATCATGGCGCCGCGGGGTCCCCGCAAGCTCTTGTGGCTGGTGGTCGTGACAATATCGGCGAAAGGGAAGGGGCTGGGGATGACGTTGGCGGCGACAAGACCGGAAATGTGGGCCATGTCGGCAACTAAGTAGGCGTCAACCTTATCGCAGACCTCGCGCATTCGCTTATAGTCGATTAAGCGGCTGTAGGCGCTGGCTCCGGCAACGATAATTTTGGGACGGAACAGGGTCGCCAGTTCCTCGAGTTGGTCGTAGTTGATGTAGCCCGTGCTCTCATCTAGTCGGTAAGGGAGCGTCTCGAAGTATTTGGAAATGAAAGAGATCTTCTTCGTCGCGGTCTGGTAGCCATGGGAGAGGTGACCTCCGTGTGGTAGATCCAAACCCATCAACCGATCATGAGTTCCCATAAGAGCCGAATAGACATACAAGTTCGCGGGAGCACCGGAGAGGGCTGGATAGCAAAGGAAACACAATCAAGAGTTAGACTATAGACCCATCAGGGGATATCCACCTCGAGGTTAGAACTTACGCTGAACATTGACGCCCCACTGAGACGGATCAAGGTCAAAGGCTGTTAATGCGCGTTGTTGGCACAGCCTTTCGGCCTCGTCGATAAATTCGTTTCCTCCGTAGTATCTGGCGCCAGGGTAGCCTTCGGAATACTTATCTGCTCAAAGAAAAGATAGGCTTCCGTGTTAGCTTCCAAGGTCTCTAGGAAAGTTGGGAGCTTGTTTGAAAGGAGGATATCAAGGTGGGCTGACTTTGCATAACACTTCCTAGGGCTTCGAGGACGGCTTTGGATGTGAAGTTCTCGGAGGGAATCAAGTTGATGAAGTGCTTTTGTCGGTTCTCTTCCTACATATCGGGGTCGGAGTTAGTGCGTGATACTTCCGTGAGCCTTTCCTAGTCGGCTATATGGCCATCGCACCTTTAGGACTATATTGAAAATCGCGGGATCGGCTTGGTCGAGGTGGGCGGAGAGAGCCTAAGGAACCGCGGACGCGGGAAGATGTCAGTAACCGTAAGCATATCGGAATCGATGGGCATGATCGCGAAGTATTGCGATGGATACTGTGGAAGAGCTGTACAAACCTGAGTCTGGTTATCCAAAGACACGGACGAGTAATAATGGCCTCCCGGCGATCTCCTGCTCCTGGTGGTGCTGAGGCCGGCCACCCTCGTTAGACAAGGCACGGAGCTGGATGGAGTGGTCCTCCATAGGGACCCCAATGGCAGCCTCAATGCGTGCCTCGACATTGCGGATGGCTTTGTCGCGCGATATAGGGAAGCTGTGGGTGTGTGGGAGAGATGTGAAGATGGGAAGACAGCGTGTCCAGGATTGGACTCAAGACATGTGCCCTTCTGGCGGCGGATAATTGACCTCTGGCGGTCGGTGATCAATTTGATGCGACTCTCGAGCGGGGTGCAGAAGACGCTGGAGGCTTTAGCGTTGACCCTAGCTGTAGCTTGCGTGATGCGAGTACTGATACCACCTCCTAATAGTTGATGGCCGGACACAGAGCTCAAGACAGCACAGGGCAATTCAAGCTGGATCAATTGAACTTCACGAAATACTCAGCCGTCCCAATCAATGGACTTTCCGCGCTGAAGCTGGGTGCAAGTGGACCAACAATTTCAATGTTCCATCAAAAGAGAAACCCAGAACCAGCATCCAACGAGCCGGGGTGTTCCAAGTTATTGAGGCCTGCCATCGGCATCACGCCACCAGTATCTTCCCTGACTGTAGGGAGCGAACACAGCCCTGTTTTTCAACAGTGAGCCCAGCCTACGAATTATTATGACATTGTAATATTATGTGAATAGTGATTGACTTGACTGATGCGCGACAATTAATTGCACCCGAAAGTAGAGGTACGAGTACCAAAGGAATAGTGTACAACGCTCTCGGGTCCATCAATTGATGATCATGCGAGCCGATGAGCATTGGACATGCACGTGACCCATTCAAGACCTCCATCAAAGGACGACTCAACCTCGACTCATGGACTTGACATGGGCATCAATTTTGACGATCCGAGCCGTCACTTAAACCCCCGTGTTACTTCGTCATTATGGCTCAAATTTCGTTAGGGAGAATGACTTGACGGCGGTGTACGAGGATCTGCTCGTCCAGACTCCGTGTACTTACATGTTGATGCCGCGCCGAATCTAACAGAAACCATTAGATATGAGGATGGAAGGTCTGAAGTGGAAAGCGAGAAGAGATGACCTGTTTTCGTATCTCTCTTCGCGAACAACTGCTGTGTATCTAACAGAGCCAGTAGGGCCATCTCTCCTCAATTTCCTCAGCACTGGTTTTCCGCTTGGAGCATCTGAGAGCTGCGAATGCTTCTCTTAACGTTGGTGTTTTCCTCATTTACTTTTCGCTTATGCGAAGAACTGGAAAGCCCTTTATGTATATGCAGTTTCCAATCCTGGGATGAATGTTCCTATCTCTATCTAAGGAAAACAACTTGGTTGGAGGAATCGTCTGACACCATTGGGGCAGCAGATGGCTCTTTTGACAACATTCACTAGCCTAATCTATTAAAACAAAATTCATTATCCTCAAAGAGGTATATGGCCCCCAAGCTGATAAAAGGGTCGCCAGTGTTCCCACCGATGTACGGGGTGACGTGGTTTGAAAGCTAATTCAAACGAGCCACTGTAGTACTCTGGTATTGTTTCTTCGATCCATCACGGCAGCCGGCAATGCAAGCCATGCTGCGCGAGCTTCCCCTTTCAACTAGCGCCAGGAGCGGAGCACGGGGAATATCTGGGTCCTAACGGCTTCGTTCAAGCTGTCACCGGATTCTGTCCCGGAGGGATATGAAGACGGGTGCCTGTCTACTGCAACCGCGAGTGTAGGTTGCCTAGTGTACTGAACCATCACTGGAGGGGGAGGAGGGCGCTGAGTTTGATACTTCGTAATAGCGATACTCTGCTTCGAGTTTGAGGACGGAGCCGATGTAAGTTTTAACACTAATGACACCTAACACATACTTAGTATTCTTAGCACAACATACATGCCCTGTTCGGAGATGGACCGCGTGCCCGGATAGGGCATCGACATCATCACTGAGAATACATGTACTATCGAGATAATGTAAAGGCCTTAAACAGCATGGAACATCCACAGTCGTAGCAGTTTGAATTTAGTAAGTTACACTCCCTCCCCTTGTCCCCAGAACCCGAACAGTAGAATCGCCGCGTTTTGCAAAGAGCAGATGCAGCCAGCCGTCATCCATCTGACGGCCCGGCACACAACAGCAACCCTTAAAAATCTACCCACTCCGCTGCTCCTCACCGAAACTTTTTCTTTTTTCTCTTTTCTTTCCCAACTCAACTAAATTGGGCGTGACGAGATTGCTACCACAACCAAGCCAATTGGCCTTCCCTAACCCCTTCACGGGGGCCACGGGAGCCATGCGGACATGTCCCGGCACACTTCACCACCTCTAAGGGACAATGTGAAGCCTTCTGATCCAATTTCTTGAGTCTCGGTTTGGTTTATTGCTCTTTTCTTCTTTGACTCTAGTGGATGGGGTTTGACGCTATGGCGAGTGCCAAGCATTCGAATGTGTCACACCGAGTTTCGCCTGTACTAGTCCTTTTGTAGGGTCGACTTTGTTGGTCGACTTTGTTCGAAGTTGGGATGGAGCCGCGTTGAGCGAGGGAATGGGTGGGGGTTTTGTTCTCGTGGATCTGTAGGTCTCGTGTGTTCCGCTCTATTGTACGAGATGCGGTCTTTGTCTTAAGAACTGTATCCTAGCATCTTATATATCGAGTCCCTAGCTAAGTTTTTGGCTCGTAATATTGCGTAATGTTGTGTGGAAGCGTCATCCTCTGCTTCTCCATCCTATTTTCTCGAGCCCCTACAGCACTGGTGTGTGTTTTGTTCTGTGGTCTTCTTCCGCTTGGAAAATGGGATTGCTTGATGGTCGCGAGACTGTCTACCTACCCGTTATTCGGGGAGTAAGTCGCCAACCCTAAGCATCGAAAGAGTCGTTGCTCTTTCGTTGCCCTCATGCGACATTGGTAGTGAAAGGTCTGGCAGGACAAGTTCAACGGACCTCGTATCTCCCACATCCTATCAGGCACCTCTTCACTCGGCGGCTCTAGGACGAATCAATGTTCATTGAATTTGGTCAATTGGTCAAACTTGGAGGATGGATAAATTTGGAGTATTCTGTGAAAACAGAAAAAGATAACCGGCATTCATTTAGACGTAATGTAGTCTCTTGTATCGAGTGCAATGCTACCTTTTTGTACCGAAAGACCCTAGGTGACCTTGCCAGCATCTCTAGAGCTGGGAGGCCGTATAACAACAACAACAACAACAAGACACCCGAAAACCCTTTTGACTCCGAATGCAGCCTCCTTTTGGCCGTGGCCTTGGCACGACAGGACCAACCTGTCCATTCTTAGGTCGTCTTCGTATTCGTCTCCGTCATCATCATCGTTCTTTACTCCTCGGTATCCTCCAGCAGAGCATTCTTCTTCGCCGCCGCCCTCTCCAACTTGCGCTCGCGAGCGGCCTTGGTCCTGGCACGCTTGGCATCCATCTCCTCCTTGAGCAACCTCTCGCGCTGCTTCTCGGCCTTGGCACGGTGAATCTGCGGGGAGGAAAAACAGTACAGTTAGTGTGCCTGCGGGTGTGGGGCCGCAAAGTCAGGAAAAGAGTTGTAGGATTCGGTCTCGACTTACGTGCTCAACGAGGGCACGCTTGTGCTTGAAGGTGTTACCCTTGCTGAGGTGGTAGAGCTCGTGGTAGAGGTGCTTGTCAATCTTTCCGCTGGCACGGTACTTGACAAGAAGGCGGCGGAGGACACGCTGGCGGCGCATCCAAAGGACCTCGCTGTACGAGAAATTAGCACATAGAAATAAGGCTTCGAAGGCCTAAGGAAGGTTAAAGGTCAGCTCGATGGGGGAAGCCATCCTTCCAGCCCTCAAGGAACTGATGGATTGCCTCAATGCCCCCAAAGGCCACCCCTCGGAGCCTTCCTAGGCGACCGGTGGATGTTCCAGGGTATAGGGAGAGACGTACGTAGGCATACGGGCATTGGCGGTACCCTTGCGCTTACCGAAACCTCGGTGGCGGCCGTCCCTTCGGGCGAGGTTAAGCTCGCGGGCACGAGATCGGGAGTGCATGGTGACGGGCTTTCGGATGATGAGCCCATCAGCGATGAGCTTTCGGACCGTCTGACGAGAGTTGGCATTGCTGATTTCGTTGACTTCGTTGGGGTCTAGCCAGATCTTGTTCTTGCCGCAGCCGATGACCGACGCGGCCAGGCGCTTCTGGGTGAGAAGGTTGGCCCTATAGTTTTGGCAAACCCTCGGTTAGCCTCCATGCCCGCCTAAACAAATTCGTGTGCGCCTGCTGAATATTTCATCCCCAAAGCCACAGAAATCCATCTTCGGAGTTGTAAATATAATCTTCCCCGCACACAAATTGCTCGTACTATCATCATCGAATCGGGATGCTGGGGAAGTTCAGATGTGCAGGGGAGCAAGACTGTCTGGGCCGCAGAGCGAACGCCAGGCGATAGTCATGCCCCCAAGATTCACCCACTTCCACCACATTCGCTCCCAGCACCACATTTCTTTCCATCGTTTATCGCTTGTATTCCGGCAGGACAGTAGGGGGCTAGCGAATTGAGGTAAATCAAGAGGGCATGGGGAGATCATCTTACATCTTGGACGATTAATTCGGCGATGGTCGATTATCGGTTGGTGATGGGAGATGGATTGGAAATCTCGGAGTGAAGGGGTGATTTTTTTCTAGTCGTGACTGTGGTCGAGATTCGCTCCCCTCAGGGTAGGTTTCCAACTTGTGGGCGGTCAAACACTAGCCCTGATTGGGAAAAGCAGGCGAGGGCTGCTGACGAGATCAAGGCGGGGCAGAAATTTTACGCTTGCAGTGACCGAAGGCAAAGTCACGTGATAGCCTCTTTTACCTGAAGCAACTTTGCCCTCTAATACCTTTGTAAAGTCTGGCGGAAAAATGGAAAATAAAAATGAAATCATCGATTCACAAGAGGGAGATGCCCTACGTCAGTTTCCCGCACTGTATTTCGCACCTCCCTGCGCTCCACTTGACTGGACATTTACTCCTACGTCACTCAAGCTCACGTCTTGGAGACTGATTTCGAACAAGAAACTCGTAGTTTTGAGGCTTCTTTTCGAAGAGCTATCGTAAAGGCTCAATGGTATATACACATGTACTTTTTCACAGGGTCTTCCCTCTAACTGTCGAACACACCCTCGCCAACATCCACCCTACCCACGCTCCAGATCTCCTTTTCATCCTCAACCTCATCGTTAGATAAACCGAGACCACCTTGGCCACCCTCCGCTTCTCTACGCTCCCTAGCCTGCGCTCCAAGCCTCATAGTAACTCGCTTGAAGTAGTCCTGCATGCTGCGCTTGGTATTTGGAGGAAGTTGTTCACCCGGTCCGGCCATGAATTTGTCAAAGATCTTACTCTCCTCGTCGACGACGCTGAACATGGCAACGAAGGCCGCCTCAGCCGAGAGCTTGACCGGGATCACAGTGTCTCGCACACTTGCGAAAATAGGTGGCGCGAGGAGAGGTGTGTGCGGTCGGACGATGTCAATGTTAACTCTGCTCAGGGTTCGGATGAGCACCAGTGCAAGTCGCCGAGAGTCGCTGGGGTTCCCGGGAGGAATAATCTCCGCGAGCGTGTCAAGTATCTGCTTCGTAGTCTCGAAGGGCTTGGCAGAATCGTGTAGCAGGTATTTTCCGGTAGCAAGCACGCAGTTTTCGGCAATAAAATTCTGCTTCATGGTTAACTTCATGTTCGGAACGTTTTCTGTGATGTATCTTAATAGTACTTACGATCTTGTTCTTCATGCCGCGGCAGAGTAGTTCCGGTAGATCCTCAGCCATAGGACCGTTGAGCAGGATGTCCGGAGACTCGAGTAGGACTGCATTGAGACCAAGGACTGATGAATTGCTGAAGTTGCCGGTCATGACTCTGTTCTTGATCAAGGCGTTGGCTGCCTCTTCGGGCACATTCTTAATGAGAGCACCGAGGAGCTTGGCGTTACTGACGGTCATGGCATCATCCCTCTCATCAGTTTCCATATCGATGAGCGACAGGACGGCAGTCCGTGAAGTCTCGCCCATGTTAGCGCCAGCTTTGCTAATAACCTCATACAGGGCCTTCAGCATTGCGGTCTTGACTCCAGAGTCCGATGTCTTGCAGCCAGTTACCAGCTCTGCAATCAAGGGATCGATACGTGGTGTATACTTGATCAGAGTTCCCAAGGCCTTAGCTGCGCGAGACCGTAGAGCCTCGCTTGAGGGATCCGCGAGGGATTTTGCGAACGTTCGCTGAAGTTGAGGCAAGAAGGGCTTGAGGGCCAAAGGAATCTTCTCAAGGAGGTTATTCAAGGCTAGCAGAACAGCTTCTTTGACTTCCGTTGATCGTTCCGACACCACACGAATAAGCGGGCCGGTGATCTGGGTCACGAACGGCTTGAGCGACGCCTCGCTTGTGCGATCAATGATATCCGACAAGCCCAAAGCAGACTGAGTCCTCTGGTCGGCCGTACCGTACATGAGACCCTGCAAGAAGATTGGAAGGATGGCATTGATACCCTTGGGGAGCTCGAAGCCGCGTAGGTTCGCACCTGGCACGCCAACTAGCTGTAGAGTAACACGGGTCGAGGGCGCAAGATTCTCCATCTCTTCCTTCTTTAGCTTCTTGGTGAATTGACTGAGGGCAGCCCAGGCGGCCTTGACTACGTCCAGGTCTCCGTCGTCGAACGCGCTTAGAAGTGCACGAATTATGTCTTGGTTATACCTGGAATAGTCGATTTCCGCAACTTCGAAGAACCGGCCGAGATGGTAGGCTGCTGCGGCGCGGCGACGATGATCATCGTGCTTGATAAGTTGGAGCATGACATTCATAACAGTATGGAGACCTTCATTTTCATCGATAGACAAGAGCACTGTATCGAAGGACTCGTCAAGCTCTTGCTTCAATGTGTCGTCCTTGCAAATGACAATGTTGTCCAAGAGGGAGTTGATAATATGGGGCATGCGGCGATTCATCGCAGGACCAGCAACGCGGGAGAGAGACCCAAGCGCCTTGGCATTGAAAGAAGAGATCGGTGGTGTGATGAGGGTAGGGATAAGGTTCGGCAAGATGATGTTTGATCGAGTGGACTCCGTGAGAAGGGTAAGGAGAGCTGATAAGGCATTGTCTGCAGCCGCCTCGGATCGGAGGAGATTGAGCAGGTATGGAAGTACTTGATCAACGGCCCGCTTGCCGATAATTTGCTGTAGGGAATCAAAGGCCTCCGCAGCCGCTTCTCGAACGTCGTCATCGGAATCAATGAGAGCGGTCCGAACGACAGAAACGAGGGTCTTCTCGTGATCTTCGAGGGCTTCTTCGCTAGCTGACGAGATAAGCTCCTTAAGGACGAGGCAGATACCTTGCTTGGCATCGACATCTGTGGTCTGCAGGCCCTCTTCAAGGGTAGGCAAGACTGTTGACAGAACGTTATCTCCAGCTCTGCGAATGAGCTCACCAAAGGCATTGCTAGCGATGACTTTGTGTTCCATATTAGAGCTACCGAGACGGCGAATAAGGAGTTGTGTGAGGGTAGGAACGAGCTCCTTGAGCGTCCGGGGACTAGGAACAAGGACCTTCCAGACCGAGATCGCAGCTGCTCGTACAATACCAGCAGTATCGCATCTGCACACGTAGAGAGCTGAAAGAATCTTGTTCCGCTTCTCAACACCGAGGACTTCCTTAAGCGATGCTCCTGCGTCTCTTGCCTTCTCCATGAGAGACTCCTCGGCTTCACCTTCAGCCTCAGCCTCTTCAGCGTCCTTAGCGCTAATACCAGTGAGGTTGAACAAGAGATCTCCGACAAGCTCCACGGAACTCAACCGAATACGGTAACTATCATCGGCCAAGCCACGTTCGAGCTCTGGGAGAAGCAAATCAACCGCCTTCATTGCGAAGTTTTTAACCAGGAGTCGACCAGCTCGAAGGGATGTCTCACGAATAGACTCGACATCATCCGCCAGGCCAGCGAGAATAGGAGGAATAATTCTTCCAAGATAGTTGGCGAAGCTGTTCCCGAAGCATACCGGCAAGAAAATGAACAGAGACATGAATCCTTCTCGGACGGCTGGCTTCGAAGACTCGACATTCTGGAGAATCGTGGGTAGGGTCTCCTCCAACCGTGAAGTGCCAAGACCGGCAAGGACCTCGCTGAGAGCCTGTGCGGAACCAAGGCGATCGCCCGCACCGGTATCTGACTTGAGGGTTTGCATGAGACCGGGAATGAGATCGGGAAGTGCATCCTCGCCGAGTTTCTCCACCAGGGATCCAAGGGCTCTGGAAGCCGTGGCGCGGGTAGTAGGAACGGGATCCACAGCAGCCACCTTGAGGCCCGCGACGAGGACAGGAAGGTGAATAATGAGATCCCTGCGCTCTGTGAGGTGAGCCAGACTGCCAATAACCTGGGCAGCCTTGCGCTTCGTTCCGGATCGGCTGGCAAGACCACGTTGAAGGATACACGTAACCAGAGCCAAAGAGGGCGCATCGAGATAATGTACGAACTGGACTTTGATGAGGGAGTCGAGCGCATCGTCTGTGTACTTGGTGGGGTCGCTGAGAGCCTTGAGCAGGATATCGACGATACCCTGTACTTCGGGATTGGTGATGACCTCGCCGAAGCGCTTCAGCGATTTGTTTGCAGCCGCTCTGACTTCTTTGTGACTGTCGTTGAGAACGGCTGTCAATGGCGGAATAATCTCCGGTAGGCTCAGTGACAACTGCTGAGGATCGAGATAAGCCATAGCTCCCAGGAGATCACAAGCACCCCTCTTACTTCGCCACTGCTGATCGTCTAATCCGGAAAGCAGTGTAGGAAGAATCTTCTTGACACCGTATGAGCTAAGCTTGGCAAAACAGGCCTTCGCCGCTTCTAAAGCTGCGTCACGGACATTGGGATTGCCGTCAGCAAATCCTGTAAGTAGCTGGGGAACGACCTCGATGACATAAGGCTCGAATATCCGGCCAAGGATGACGGAGAGAAGCTCGTAAGAGAGAAGAGCAGACTCCCTCTGACTGGCATCCTTCTTGTTCTCCATGGCTCCCCTGAGAGTGCTCATGATTCGGAATTCTCGCAGTGAGCCGATTCCTCTACCCTTAACAAGGCCGGACAACCCATAGGCAGCGCCGCGCTGGGCTGCGTACTTCTTGGCAGACAACAGTGTTTCCAAGATCTCCGCGAAATAGCGAGAGGACTTTTGTCCGTAGACGACCACGAGGGGTGGAAGGCACTCAGCAATGGCGTACTGGACAGTTTCCGAGGGAGTGCTGAGCGTGGCTATCAACCTGTCTATTACGACCGGCAATTTGGAGTCACCCGGCTTGAGGTGGCGAGCGAGCGCACCATACATGATAACAACAGCCTCGTTGACACGGTCAGATGCCTGCGTGTTCTTGTCTGGGCCTTCAAGTGTTTTTTCAAAGGCCTTCATCAGTCTCTCCAACATACTCTTGCCATGGATATTGATGATTTCGATGGCAGCTTCAAGCATCTCGGATCGGACGGAGGCATTCTGGTCTCCGAGTGGCCCTTGCTGGATGAGGAAGTCGAACAAGGGGTCGAGCTGTGTCCTTGTGAGGTGGGGGGCGAGTTCCTTCAGTGCTCGAGCAATACCGTGACGAGCTTCCCACGGGTCAGAGAGGTCCATCTTCTTGGGCATGCCGTACTCGTCAAGCTGCTGAACTCTCGGCTTGACGAGCTCTACGTAAGCCGCCTTGAGCTTCTCTAGAACTTTGTCCAAAGTGGAGGTATGGGCGCCTACCGCTTCTGCGAGAGATTTCGCCGTGGATCTGCGCAACTGAGCATCCTTGCTTTCAAGGTAAGGAAGCATTCTGAATGGAACATCTGGTGAGATAGAAAATCCACTTTCTTCCCAAATTTCCTGGCCGAGAGTACGATTTTCAGGTTCGTCATCATGGGCAGCGATCCATATCTCATTCGAGAAAGATAGCTCGCTCATATCAACCTCGGAGCTTATGGACTGCAAGACGGCTGTCCGGACGGAGTTCTGCGGGACAATTGCTCCCTTGGCTAGAACCTCAATCTCATCAGTGGTCATGCTTGGCGCTACACATCGACAGATATCAGCGAAGCAGTCCTTAATGGCCTTGTAGTGCTGAGAGTATTGCTGCATGGAATTGATGAGAGTCTCCAGTATATCGGATCTTGGGACAGCCTCCTCTGCGCAAACGTCCGAATGGAAAGCCAAAACCTCGACGGCGAGGACCAACTGAGCGTCCCGTTCATCCTCCGTCTTGCCGACCCCACCAGTGTGAAGTACGTTAAGCAAGAGGGGAACCATGTAGATGAATGAGACTGCGTCAAAGGGGCGCTGCTCTCCAGTAAATCGTAGTCGGTACAGTACACGAGTTATTAAGTCGTCGAGCGGCTCTTGCATGAGTTCTTCAGGAAGTGACAAAACACCTTTTGCACGAAGAGTTGCGGCGCCGATAGAGATGCGAGTGGGACCGAGGCGGCTTGAAACCCGGTCGGAGCAGGAGATGAACGCCTTGGGGGCGGAATCCCCGGTAATTAAACATGCCCCGGCGTCGATGACAGAAAGTAGACTCTTTACCGCCGGTTGAATCCACATTATATCTTCGGTAGGAGGACCAGTTGCGAGACTTCGGATGATACCGATACCCCGATCTAATCTGGCGGCTGTGGCGCGCACAGATTCGCGGATGCCAGCTTCTTTCTTTAGTTGAGCATTTACCTTGGCAGTCTCGTCGGCAGTCAGTTTTTTCTGTTGACCCTTCTTTTCTGCCAGCTGAGCCCTCAGTTCCTCCTCCCACTTCATAATATCGTAGTCTTTCGCGTTTTTGTCGGGTACGGTCTTTTTCTTGTTGGCAAGAACATCAATAAAAGCAGTCCCCTCAGGGGTCTTGAAAATTGCAGCCTCAACAGGGCCAATGTTTTCGAGACGAGCCGGATCCAGATCATCCTCAATCAAGGATATTATACGGGCTGTTATTGTGGCCGGGGACACGAATGCCAACTCGGCAGCGGCCTTGCAAGCGGCATCCCTCACCTTTGCCACCTAGCTCTTAATGTCAGCTAAGAGATATTTAAGTCATACGAGCGCTGTCGAAGTTATTATGAAGTACGTTACCTGTCGTTCGCCGGAAGCAGCGGCCATCATGTGGTTGATTAGGGAGTCTTCGTATTTCCTGGAAAGCTCGCCGGGATCCCTCTCGGCTTTAAGACAGAGGTCTATCCATCCGGCACCGCCAACCAACTCAGTCCGGCCAAGGACGACCAGTGAGCATAGTTGTTCATCCAATTCCTGTACGCTAGCATCTTGGACTGATTCCTTGGAAGTGTCTGGGTTCAAGCATATGCTCCGCAGCACAGGGGATAAGGCGTCGTTTTCAGATTTGCAAATGATGGCAACGCTTTCCTTATTAGCCACCTCGACGGACTTTACCCAGTTCCACAAACCGTTGATTAAAAGTGTGGAAATTGCACCAGGCTCGCGCCTATAGGCGGCCGAGATACGTTCCCTCGCCTCCCGAGTAACTTTAGGGCTGAGAGTCGATGAACAAGCGAGGAAAATAAGAGCTTCTGCCCAGGCAATGGCAGCAGTAGGTGCCATGGCCTGGCGAGGCTCAGCATGAATCGATAGAAGCGTCCGACAAAGCCAAATGTACTCGTCTTCAATCGTCAATTTGCTATAGACACGAGGATTGAGAAGGAAGGAGGGTTTAGGCTCTAGCGAGAGGCATTGCTTTGAAAGAGAGACTTTGGAGAGGGCTGTCTTGACTGCACCAGCGTTGAGCTTGGCCTCTAAAAGAGGCGCAAGACCGGCAAGGACGTAACCGCCAATGATGAGGCCACTCTGAGAGGCTGCAAGAGGGTTGGCGAGTACCTCATTATAAGAATCTAGCAGTTTTGGTACCGTCGCCTCAGCGAAGGGCGCAATAGATTTTGTCAGTGCATCGTCGTCTAAGGCTGCTGCCAATATTTGGCCTGTCTTCAGGATCCAAATCCTCCGGTTTGGTATCTTCTTATCGGTGAGGCCCTTCACAAAGGCCTCGGTCACTGGTTTAGCGATATCGAGAGAGAGTTGAAGACAGCAGCTGACAAGGGTCGAAGTTTCCGCCTGTAGACAGGCTTCGTTGCCCTCCTTTGGCGCCATCAGGGCAAGGCCAGAAGCAACTTGCTCAGCTTTGGAATTAGAAACGGGCGCTTTCTCTAGGAGTTGCGCATGTAGAAGCCTCTGGTCGACTGAAGCCAATTTTCCAGACTTTAGAGGGCCCAGAATCTCGTCAACGGCAGTGTCAAGTGAGGGCGACGCCTTTGTCCGAGATGAGATCGCGGCGAAAGAGGCGTATACACCTGTCCTTACGGCGGCATTGGTGGATTTTGCGCTCGAGAGAATTGGCTTCAAGAGGTTCTTCGCCAAGATCTCCGTCAGGTCAAAAGACTTGGGGAGTGAACCAACGAGAGGCACGATGATGTTGCAGAGTACAACTTCGGGTGCACGAAGTAGACCCTTTTCTAAAGCGGGAACAACTTCTGCTTTGAATTCATCTAGAGATGAAAAGTCCGAGAAGTAATCCGAAAAGGCACCGGCAATGTGTTCAGGAACTGAGGTTCGCGAATTTACAACTTCTCTAGAGTAGAAGGAGGTGTATTGAGTCTTGAGCTTCTCAAGAACTGGTTTGGCAGTGGGAATGCGCGATGATACGCCGGCGATGATGCCCAGAAACGGGCCATTACGTGCGGTGGGTTGACTTCCCTTCGCCGCTAGCTGAGTGACTGCATTGGTGAGGGCCTGTTCGCCGGCAGAGCCATCCTGAGAAAGCAACTTCCGAAGTCCACGTCTGGTAATGACCGTAGCAGAATGCGATACGCCAGGCTTAGCGGAGAGACCGAGACACTTTTCCAGCACGAGGGCGTGGCCCTGAAGGATCTGAGAACCGAACTTATTCCACTGGGGTGTGCCCGCGAGATGTTGGGTAAGAAGACTGCACCACTCGACAAGGACAAAGGCAGTTGTGGGGGCAAGACCGGGTCTTTGGCACTCTTGAACAACGGCGGTGATGAATGGGGCGAATAGATCGGGGTTGAGTCCGCTTTCTATTATAGACACGAGACAAGTTTGAACTGCTCGCCTCGACGGGCGATCGTGGTAGGCTTCATGGGTCCAGAAGAGCACTTTGAGAAGAGGGGTGATCGTGGCGGGGGAAAGGTCTGTTGTCGCGAGAGTGCAGTTAGCATCACCTATCCCCAAGCGGCGAGCCGAGATATGTGAGTTCGGGATCGGTACCTTTTTGGGCTATCTTTTCGTCAATTACGCGTAGCTGAGCTTGGCGAGCCGTCGTCGAAGAGGACATCAACGCGGCCTTTGCGGCGGGGAGGTCGAAGGCCACGAGGCCGTCCGTCGTAGCTTCGGTCATGGCTCCAACGGCGCTCGAACGTCGATCTACTTGAGCGGATTGGAAGGAAACGGCGGTTGGAGGAAAGGTAGGTGCGATTAGGCGGGATCGGATCTAGGCATCGGGGGCGGGCTAGAGGAAGGATGCCAGCCCGACAGGACGTATTGAGAGCTTGGTGGTCGCTGGATGCAATTGAGTCGTGACCCTGAACTTGCTAGCGAGCGAAGAGCTCAGCCAGGTTTGGCAAGGTGGTTAGGATTGATCGCTTTTACTCGAAATGGCAGAGGTGGTCGAGGCTATGGAAAGGCAAAGATGTTAAAAATACATTTAAGCACCAAGACGAGAGAGGCAGGCGCCAAGTACATCAGGATGTGACAGGCAGGGGACGTCTTAAGTCGAAGTTTCTCCAATTTTACGAGGACGTTTTACGCAACAGTTGCAATGCTTCCAGAAGCATAGCAAGTAACACTGAAGACTACGCTAGGAGCCGGGTCCGAGACTCACCAAGATCTCCGTCTAAGATGCTCAAAAAAACAAAACCCGGGGTCGGAGGGGAGTTTATACCAGAAGCTGTACGCGTAGTGTGATGTACACTGAGAGACTGGGCTGGACTGACGAGAAAAAAAGTGACAATATCAAAGTGTGTGTTGAATAAAAGTTGTGTGTGGATCTGTGACTAAGAATGAGTCAAGGAGGGGCATGGTGGGGTTCGGCTCTTGGCGAATCAGAGCATTCAGGTCCCTCCATTGCAGCTGCTGCCAGGCCAGGTCAAGTACTTCGTCTGCCAGGCACCCCACCTCCGGTGCTAAGCTGGGAAGGAAGAGAGCGTTGAAGCCTTCATCGCGAGAAGGCTCGATTTATGCTTCATAGTTTCTCCAGTGATTTGATTTGATGGAATGTACTTCGTACATGGGTCAATTGATGCCCTATTCTCCTCGAAAAGCCAAGCGATCCACTGTTCGTGGCGTGGCGCACCATGGGCGATTAGTGGCAACATAGGCTCTGCTGTTTGCACCCCACTGGTCCAAGCTGTCGCTGGGGAGACTTACAGGACAGCAACCAGCACCCAGAAGATGCCCGACTAGAATTGAGCCCTGGAGGAAGCACTTTAGGCCACTAAAATGCCACTAGTCGACACGGAACCTTGTGCTCGATGGCACGGGATTAGTACCTGAGCGGAGCAGCACCCACTAAGCCGAAACTTGTGGCAAGAGCTGGCGAGACGTTGAAGGCAACATTGAACGCTGAACATTGAAAAACGTGGTTACGGGTGAAAATTATCCATCAACTATGAAGATTGTCCACTAGTTATCACGAGCCTAGAGATGTTTCGCCGTCATTCTATTCTCGTCGATTCCCTTAGCTTGCTCCATCTTCCTTAGCATCATCAAACTCTACAGCCTGGCTCTCTTGGTTTCCAGTCCACTGTGTTTTGCCCCCACGCCCAGCAATCCAGACGTCATCAAATTGGACCATTCCGGTCAACCTTTAATCAACAAACACCAACCCAAGAACACGGAGCCAGCAGACATTTCCCATGGCCCCAAAGAAGAAGAAGAAGCCCGCAGCGAATCCTGCTCGGGGGTTTGCCACAACTTCCATTGCGTCGAAGCCCCGCGTCGAACACCCCGAGTCAGATGCCCCATCTTCAAAGGCAGCCCAGACGAAGCCGGGTTCTGGGACGGCTTCTAACCAAACCCCGGGCACACCCTCGGCGTCTGGCCAGGAAGGATTAGCGGCATCGGCCGCTCCCCAGAAGCCCGAGCTTACCCCCGAGGAGTTTGAAAGACAGCTCGAGGTGGCTGAACTTCAACTGCTCGTTGAGAAGCATGCGCCAAAAGTCAGGCGTGACGCCCAACGTCAGAAGGCGCGCTTGGAGACAGACCGCCGTCTTCAGAGGTCCAGCGCGGACCCTATCAATTGCCCAAGGTGGTTGCCGCCGGAGATTATGGATCATGTGCTAGATCTTATCAGAGCCGAAAGTCGCTTCGCCGCCGTGAGCATGTCCTCGGAAGCCTCTTCCACTAATTCTTCAGGGAAGATGCCCCCAGAGGAAGACCTGACTATCAGGCTCTGGACTTTGCAGCATACTCTTATATCTGCTGGTATTCCTGAAAACCGAAGTCGTGAGGCCATTTCGTATGTCCTAGACATGTCCCCAAATATCCCATCCAATACAAAGGATGCTATCTGGGGTCTTGAAGAAGCTCTCGACTGGCTTGCCAAGGAATGCGGGCCTGATGAGCTGCCCCCTTATGATGCAAGACCCCGACCCGCTCGTAAACCCGAAGGTACGCATGTAATTCCTGGCCCAGTCCCGGACAACCGGGCGCCTGTCAACTAGTCTGCTAATGCATTGCCAACAAAAGAGAATGTACAAGAGGTTAAGGCTCAAAACAAGCCGGATTCCAAACGCGGTGGAAACTCATCCAAGAAACCTGTTGCTGCCAAGAAGAAAGTGGCTGTTTTCTGTGATAGCGATATCGAGCCGGATGATCTCATACCTGAGTATCTGAAAGCTAGGGAAAAACTCTTTGCATTAGAACGGCCATTGCTAGATACCAAGAAGCGAGGCAAGAATGCGAGAGGCAAAGGCCCTCAACCCGCTCTAAACGAGGAGCAGGAAATGGAGATTGCGAAGTTGCAAGCCAAAATTGACAGGATTGACAAGGATGTCTTGTTTGATAAAGGTCTTGCGGAGCTACAATGGAGGTCTCGGAAGATTGTATTAGAGAAAGAGTTTTCTGAAGCTCGAAAGCTTGAGTCAAAAGCTCCGCAACCTGACGAGAACCAAGTTCCAGAAACGAACAAGCCCGGTGGAGGGAACGAAAATGATCTCGACGACGTCAACTTAGAAGCCGCGAGGATCGCTGCCGAGATCCTAGCTGAGAGCAATGGCGATGAGGATGAGGCTCTCGCAGATCTTTTCTCGAGCCTGCCGACGACGGAAGTTGACCAGGAGACTGGGAAATCCCAAACCGTTGTGAATAGTTCTGGTGGAACCAAACTGGTTATCAGAGACTTTGCAAAATGGGCCGGCGTTAACCCTACAAGAGTTTTACAAGATTCATGCCGAGCCAGGTGAGTTGGGACCCATATCGGTCTTTCAAGCATTCTAAAGGCAATAGGCGTCGGAAAGCCTTACTGACATCTTGTAAAGGGATTCTTCAGCCTCGATAACGTACACTTTGGTGTTTGACTCGCCTTTTGCGAACCGCCACAGGGTCACAATCGAATGGAAAACAGCGCAAGACATCCTAGCGGACAACATTGTGCCTGAAGTCAGTGTTGATGTGACACCGACCCGTTCCACCTTCACCATGGTTTCCGTTGCTACCCCAGAAAAAGCCAAATCTGAGGCGTTTATAGCGACCTATGCTTTGTTCCATATTTTCGGATCAGCGGCGAAGGAAGACAAAGTGTTTCTCAAGCTGCCGCCCGTGTGGAGAGATTTGTGGGTCGAATATTCCGAGATACGCAAGAACCAACTCGACGCTGCTGATCGGGCTGAAGTGAGCGAGATGCGCTCGCTAGTGAGACAACGACGAGACCAGGAGCTAGAGGACGGTGTCATCCTTCAGCAATTCCGTGGGAGAGTGGCTGCTAGGAATCAAACAGACAGCAAGGACGATTCAAGCCAAGACCGGGGCAAGAGTACCGTCGAATCAGCTGAGCGCTTCCAAGCTTTATGGGCCGAAAAGAGCAGCACCCGGAAATTTAACGTCATGCTGGTAAGACTCTGGACACATTCATTACCCGGGAGTCCAATGTGCGCTGGAAATGCAGTCTAACCTTCGTATGTAGGAATCCCGTCGCCAGCTCCCTATGTGGAATTTCAAATCAAAGGTGCTAGAGGCGATCGAGACTAACCAGGTCGTAATCCTTTGCGGAGAAACCGGATGGTAAGCAGGTTATTCCCAATCCGGCCCTTACTCCCTTTGGATGGCCTTCAATGTAGAACTAACACCGGCATCCCCTCGCACTATTATAGCGGCAAGAGTACTCAACTTCCGTCGTTCATTCTTGAGCACCAGCTTTCTCAGGGCAAGCACTGCAAGATATACTGCGCAGAGCCACGGCGAATCTCGGCCATCTCCTTAGCGCGCCGCGTGAGTGAAGAACTCGGCGAGAACAGGGGCGACTTAGGCACAACTCGGTCGCTGGTTGGCTACTCCATCCGATTGGAATCAACTACATCTAGAGAAACGCGCCTAGTGTACGCGACCACGGGTATCGTTATGCGCATGCTCGAGGGTTCGAATGATCTCACAGAAATCACTCATCTTGTGCTTGATGAAGTCCATGAACGTTCCATCGACAGCGACTTTCTCCTGATCGTTTTGAAGAAGCTCATCAAGCGGCGGCCGGATCTCAAAGTGGTTCTCATGTCCGCAACTGTCGATGCAAACCAGTTCTCGAGGTATCTTGGAGGCGCGCCAATTCTTGAAGTTCCTGGTCGCACATTCCCGGTTCAAACGCGATACTTGGAAGATGCTGTCGAACTTACCGGGTATTCCATTGGCGAGGATCGCAAGACGGCTGAGATGATTGACTTGGATGATGACATACCCGAGCCAGAACCCGAACCCGCAAAGGCGGGCCTGATGGGAGATTTAACGCGGTATTCGCCCAGAACGAGAGCCACTCTTTCACAAATTGACGAGTACCGAATCGACTTCGATCTTATTGTTCAGCTGATAGCCAAAATTGCCGATGACGAGTCCTACGCCCAGTATAGCAAGGCTATTCTAGTGTTCCTCCCTGGTATGGCGGAGATTAGGACACTCAATGATATGCTACTTGGAGATCCCCATTTCAGCTCCAATTGGCAGATATATCCCCTACACTCGAGTATCGCGACGGAAGACCAAGAGGCTGCCTTCCTTATTCCGCCGCCTGGTGTCAGGAAAATCGTCCTTGCCACCAATATCGCTGAAACTGGTATTACTATTCCCGATGTCACCTGCGTGGTTGATACAGGAAAGCATAAAGAAATGAGGTTCGATGAAAAGAGACAGCTATCTCGCCTCATCGATACGTTCATCTCTCGCGCAAACGCTAAGCAGCGTCGCGGCCGTGCAGGTCGAGTCCAAGAGGGCATATGTTTCCACCTTTTCACAAAACACCGGCATGACAAACTCATCAGCGACCAACAAACCCCCGAGATGCTTCGTCTTTCATTGCAAGATCTCGCTATTCGCGTCAAGATCTGCAAGATTGGTGGCATTGAAGAAACGCTAAATGAAGCGCTAGACCCACCCTCTCAGAAGAATATCCGCCGTGCTATCGATGCCCTCGTCGATGTGAGGGCTCTAACGGCGGCCGAGGAGCTGACACCCCTGGGACGGCAACTCGCTCGTCTCCCGCTGGATGTGTTTCTTGGAAAACTCATTCTTCTTGGCACAGTGTTCAAGTGTTTGGATATGGCCATCACCGTCGCAGCGATACTCTCCGCCAAGTCACCTTTCTCGGCCCCCTTCGGCCAGCGGACTCAAGCAGACGCTGCCAGGATGGCCTTCCGACGAGGCGACTCAGACCTCCTCACCATCTACAACGCCTACGTCTCCTGGAGGAGGGTGTACCAGCAGACTGGTAAAGATTTCCAGTTCTGCCGCAAAAATTACCTCAGCCAGCAGACGCTGGCAAACATCGAAGACCTCAAGGGCCAGCTGCTCGTCGCGTTGGCCGACTCCGGCTTCCTCCTCCTCGCGGACGAGGAACGCAAGGCTTTGAACCGGATGCGGTATTCTCCGGGCTCTCGTGGCCGGAGGCAGCAAAAGTTCTACGAGATCCCTCAAAGGGTCGATCTCAACAGCGACAACGATGCTGTGACTGCTTCGGTAATCGCATGGAGTTTCTATCCTAAGCTGCTTGTGCGGGATCCGCCGGGCTCGAGGTCGCTGAGGAATATTGGGAACAATCAATCGATTAGTCTGCATCCGTCGTCGGTGAATAGGGGCCAGTTGGATCTCAGATGGCTGTCGTACTATCATATCATGCAAGCAAAACAGTAAGTTTCGATGTTCTTCACCCCGAATGTCGTTTTTAAATATGGGAAAGAGTTTACTAAACATCGTCTAGAGTATATCATGCCCACGAAACGACGGCTGTCGATCCGTTCGCCATCGCTCTTCTCTGTGGCGACATCCGCTGTGATGTGAGTACACAAGCACTCATACCCAACACTATCATAGACAACTAACAATGTTCTCCGACAGATTTTCTCAGGAGTCATCACCTTGGATGGAAACCGCGCCCGCTTCTCCGTCCCCGATTGGAAGACCATGCTCGTCATCAAGGTTCTCCGCGTAAGGTTGCGCGAACTGTTGAATAGGGCTTTCAGGCAGCCTGGAAAGATGCCCACGGCACAGCAGTTGCGGTGGTTGGATGTGTGGCAGAAGATCTTTGCTCTACAGGAGAATACCCAGAGATGAAGGTGGGATGTGACAGAAACCCTGCCAGTGGTCAATCCAGGGGGGATCGCTTTTCATCCTCGTTGGCTGAGTTGGACAGACAAAGTACTAGATTAGAATAACTTTCTGAGAAGAGTTGGCAAATCTCAAAGTGAAAAGGTAGACGAAGGATAACCGAGTAAGAGGACGGCATCCGATGCTCCCCATCTTATTTTTCTGGCTCAAGTGAGAACCTTTCGGTTTCTTCTCCACTGACTCTCTCAATACACATAACCTTCGGATCTTCTCTAGCAAGGAAGAAACAATAACGAGTCAAGAATGCTCCATGTCTGCTCCCTGTTTCGTCTTGTTACCAGCCCGACACATCGTGAACATCTGCTTGCGCCACTTGGCTCTTTCCCCTCAACACCTGACACCGTCGCTCTTTGCGTAGAAGAAAGAAGAATGATATTACCAGCCTTCCATGATCGATCCCTCCGAGTTTCTCAATAAAAATATTAATACAGGAGAGCGGAAAGTAAAAAAAAAAAAAAAAAAAAAGATGAGAGAAGAACACCCTAGTATGCTGGCCCTGCATGACAACCTCCTGCCGTAACTTTTACAAGTCCTCCCACAATTTGAAGTCTGCTCCTCCCGTAATTCCTCTTCTACCTCCCTTCCTCACCATTGTCATAAAGCATTAATACCCATGTCAAACGCTATCTTTCTTCTTCTCCTGCTCACCAGGCGCTGGCCTGCCAGAGAGAAGCATAGCTTTAAAGTCTGCATTCGACTTCATTGGCTTCGAGGCCACGCCCGAAGAATTCGTCCCGCCGTTTTCAGGCTTCGTCTCCCCATCGACCGTCGCGTTCCCACTGCCAGATGGTCTTGGTACAAAACCTAGGCCTCTTTTGGCTCCAGCTCTGCCGAGGACTGGCCTCCTCACGGTAGTGGGCGGCAGAAACGCCGGCTTCCCGCCAGCTCTACCCTTCCCACTAGCAGATCCCTCGTGCGCCGGCTTGCCCTTACCGTGCGGTTGTTTGGATGAGGCGTCGCTTTCTAGCTTGCTGCTCGTATACCTCGCCAAGTCGGCAAGGCTACCTGTCTGGATCTTGGTACCCTCGATTTCCACCCCATCAAGCTGGAGCACTGCTCGTCCCGCAGTAGCTTCGTCCGCAAACTCTACGACCGCCGTGCCCTTTCCGGGTTGGAGAACGAGCTTACGGACGGTACCGGCGGGTTCGAGGAGAGCCATGACGCGTGCATCGTTCACAGTGTCAGGGAGGTTCATAAGTGCGACTTTTCGCACAGAAGTAGATGGCTTGGTGGTGGGAGGGGGTTCGGCTGAGGGCAATCGCGCTGCGTTGTTTTCCAAGGGATGCTCAGGAGCGGTAGGCTTGTCCGGCTCTTCCTGCATTATTTCGTCGCCTTCGGTATCTCGTGATGGTTGTTGCTCCTCGGTTGGGTTGATGACCTTGGCCGACACCTTCACCTTGGGTTGCGACGCGAGCTCGACAGTCAAGATTCGGCTGCGCAGCTTCGTATTGTTCAGCTCGGCGATAGCTCTTTCTGCGTGATCCTTCTTTTCAAATTCCAAGAAGACACTGCTGAAGCCCTTGCCCCGTCGACTAGGGACCATACTGACCCTCGCAAGGTCTCCATACTTCGAGAACACATCTCGGATATCTTCTTCCTTGACAGACTCATCGAGATTGGCCACCCGAACCTCTCGGCCTTCGGAAAGGGCGCCCTCACGCTTCTTCTTCTTCACCGGGTCGGAATACTTGACCTCGAGCCTGTATTTCCCTTCCAGCATCCTTCCATTCAGCTGGGTCGCTTTCGCGGCATCCTCCTCAGCTTCGAACGAGACGTAGCAGAATCGTCGCCGCGTGTTGAACTTCAGGCTTGGCCACCTGATGTTTAAGATGACACCGCAATCCTTGAAAAGATTGCGGATGTACTGGTCATCAGCTGCAGGAGGATAGTTGGTGACGAAGAGGGTGAGTCTGGCTCCGGATTTCACTCGTATTTGGTGTTGCCCAAAGTACTTGGCGTCCCGGAAGGTGATAGCATCGTTGGCATCCTGGACAGAGGCGAACTCAATCAGTGATGTAGAAGTATTGGAGCCTTTGTCATGAACCAAGATTATGTTCTGGATACGCCCAAAGTCTTTGAAATACTTCTTTATCGCAGTCTGTGTCGAGTCACCAGGTAGGTTGCTAATGAGCACAGAAGTGTGCTCTCGGTCTCTATGAGGGGCTTCCTCAGCCTTGCCAGGAGGTCCACCATCACCATTAGCCTCTTCACCCTTCGGCCGTTTGGTTGTCTTCTGGTCATCTTCTCCCAAGGTGTCGCCGCGCTTCCTCTTGGCACCGGATGGGGAGTCAGCGGGTAGCGTAGGCAGGATCTCGGAAGTCTCCTCAGTTACCGCAGACGCAACAGCTTCATGCTGCTTTTGCTGAGCCTGCACCTGCTGCGCGTAAGCAGCTGCGGCTTCCGCAGCCTCTCTTTCCCTCCGTTTAGCAACGACGATGCGGATCTTGTGCACATTATCTCTAGCGCGACGAATAGTGTTGGGCAATTCGTAATCGTTACAATGTTGCAGGTAGGAACTGATCGCTCGTTCAGGCCAGTCCAGAGTCTTGTGGTTCACGGCACGGGACATGATTGTAGTGGCTTTAGACGGCGACAACTGTTCGCCGTTCGTCGAAGCGCCAGGTTGTTTCTTCGGCTGCGAGAAGAATACCTCCATTTCCCAGAGGTAGTAAGCTCGCCAAAAGTCGTAGCGGTCTGCAAACAGCGGCTTTTTAGCGAGTTGCTCCCACTGCGCCCTCGCTGAATCAAGATCGCCCTCTTTCTCTGTCAAATATTGGATGTATATCCTTTCCAGTCGGAAGTCAGGGTCACCCTGATATTCTTTTCCGTAGAGGCGATCTCCCAAAACACCGACATATTCCAGGGCAGCGGGCAAGCCCACGTCTGCGACATCAACGGCATCTTCCGAGGCGGCAGGGTTCGTAGCTGTGCGCTTGAGATACCCACACCAGGCGACGTACATTTCCAGGAGGCTAGCCATACCGTCCCTGTAAATTTGCGAGTTACTCGTAGCTGCGTGCTTAACTTGCTCGATTTCGGCGAAGGAAAGCTGAGCCTCCTCGGCGGCCAAGATGTACCGGGACCACAAAGGACCCGACCAGGGGCAGTGATCGACGGCTCTTTGGAGAGGAGACAGGAGGCTTGCGGCGGATTTGGAGGGCGGGACATTAGAGGAGAGATAGGTCATGTAGTCGAGCCAGACAGAGTCCTCAGTGGAGAAGATACCCGTGAGGGCTCTACAAAATAGGCCGCGGCAGAGCTGGTCGCGGGTATAAGCTCCGTCATCCTTTTTCCGAGTCTGCGCAATCTCCCAGGCCAGATATTCTTTCATCGCGGCACGTTCAGCATCAGTATCTTGATCGCGGGCGGCCTTTTGTAGGCGAAACTCGAATCGTTCCCGATCCCCAATTATCGCCTTTGCTTCTTGGGCATCGGTCGTTATTTCCTGCATGGTTGCCTCCCAGTTTTGCCTGTTATACTCGGAGAGGAAGCTTGAAAAGCGTTGCGCTGTCTCGTCCCATGTAACATGAGGGGTTCGTAACCGGTCGCGGTAGAGAAAAGTGATGCGCTCGATGCCTTCACGTGTTCTGGTCTTTGCCAGTAGCTCCATCTCGATCTCAACCCAACGATCCCAGAGGGCGTGGCTATCTCCGATGCGAAAGCGCACATCCTCATATGCACTCTGCCAGAGCTGCAAGTCAGCCTCGAGGGAGAAGATCTCACGCCCCATCATGATCTCGTCGCTGGGCCATGATGGATCTGCTGTCCGGCAAGCGTCGAAAAGGGAGTGGAAATATTCGCAATACGCGAGCCATATTCGGAGAGAGCCGGGCTCTGCAGAGATTGCGCGCTTATAGAGTTCGATCACATTGACTCGCTTTTCGAGGTCGGTGGCATTTCGACAAGCTTCTTCGATATATGCGACCCAATTGTCCTGGCCTATTGGCGACGAGTTCTCTGGGGGTACAGGGGTCATCTCGTCGAAGGCATTTAGGAAGGGGAGGGTTGATACTATTTTTCACTGAGCATTAATTATGGTGGATGGACGTTCGCCTGCAGTGATAAAATGTCGCAACCGCGAAGGTGCAGGTTGTTGAGCGACGGGCGACTAGGTGATAGTCGACAAGTGTGTGATAGGTGAGGTTGGTGAATGAGAAAATTGCCAAGTGTTCCCAGAGAGGAAGAAGGGTGCTGAAGAAATCGCGACGCGGATTTGGTAAGTTTGGTAGTGGTTCAGTGTCGCGGCTCGCAAGGCGCGGGCAGCAAGCTTAAGCAGCGGCAGGTGAAGATTTGGTAATGTGCTGGCAGCCTGGCGATAAGGATAAGGATAAGGATAGCCACGCAATAATAACGGCGACACTCGAGTTGTACCTTCCCTGTCTCCTCAGGTCATGGACGGGGGCTGGTAAAATTGCAGAAGGCGCAATTGAAGGTCTCGGTACAACGGTAAACCAAGAGCTTGTTGATCAGGAACGGGAAGTGCATTCAGAATTTCCTACTACGTATGGAATCAAAAAGAGGCCAAGCAAGCTTGATGAAAGTTTTTTGAAGAGTTTAATCCAGCCTCCGTACAAACACATTCCCTATTATTTTTTTTTATTCCTTCATTTTTTCCGTCCGCTTCCCGCCTCCGCCGGCAATTTGAATTTCTTCTACTTAGGTTTGTGATTCTGAGTACATGGAGATACCTTGCTCTGCCCGCTCCTGTGGGCCATTGGCTGCAGACCTCTGGTCTAGATCGTATCCCACTGGCCTGGACTCCTGAGTCCAGACCTCGTGGGGAGACAACACGAGTACAATTTGTAATCAGACCATTCTCGGTACATCCTCTCATGGATTCATCTGCAGTTAAACATCGACTTCTCAAAATATCAAACCATCCATCCAGCCGCGATTGGAAAGATGGACTTTCATAAATCCCACGCCGACGATTTCTGCTCCACACTCTCGACCGCATTCTCTATGGCGCAATCTCTATTTCATCGACGACTCGGATGATCACCAACATCCACAGTCACAAAGCTGGGCCCCAGCCTCTTCCCATTCCTCACAAGAGGGGCAAGGAAGGAAGGAAGGGGGAAATATATCTCGATCCGAGGCTATGTAAATTTGGACCCCTTCGCCCCACCAAGTGAAAAGCAATGTTCAAGAATGTCTCCATCGGTTGTCATACCGTGAAGCATATTGGGTAGCCTCCAGTAACCTTAAATAGCGAAAGCACCTACCCGACGGTTGACAGGGGGCCGTCAAGAACAAACGGGAGATCCAGATCGTGATGGCTGACGCGTACGAGAGCGATGACCAGGCGATGTCTCTACCCCTGTCACCATTGTCTCTCCATATTTTCGGCCTTGACTCCCCTCACATCAAATAATTCTGATCACTTAGGGGGGCACGGAGGCCATGATACTGTGCCGCAGTGTGGAGTGTGAGAAGTGGATAGGATAGCCCATGGTATCCCTCCAGAGTATACAGAGAGTGTTTCCGGGAGTTCGATATATCTGCGAGTTGCTCAAAGAAAGACAGGATCTTGGACTCGTGGGAGGGAGGAGAAATACAACGAAGGGCTTCTTGTATCCCGAGCTTTACACTTGCTTACATCTGTCTTGCAGCTGCCCTTATCAAAATATCCTCGCTCTCCGCAATTGACCTCCCTTGATGTTGACCACGGAGACCGACATCCATCGCTCCGGCATGAAGTGCGCCAATTCCAGACTCAAGGCACCAGCCACTCGGTCTCCTGCAATTTAGAGATAAGAAACGCCTTCATACCGAGGTAGAGTTGCTGCGAACTCCGAGCTTGGCTCTGACAGGAGAGACACGTATCGCCATGACGATTGAACCCGGCAGTAGCGTTATGCAGATCATCTAAACGCGCTACACTTTTCCCCTTAGCTAAACCGGTAACACCAGGAGACCAACTGTGTGCGCCCCGAGGCGAAAGCGAAGGTGCGGCTGGAAGATAAGAGCCTCAAGCGCCGAAAGCGCCGAAAGCCGAAAACGGTCAATGATGCCGAAAAAGGCTCAGACGGCCGAAAAAGCTTCGCAAGCCAAAAGAGCTCTGCGAATAGTGGCTCACATGGGTACTGAGAATATCAAGAAATTTTATATTGGTACAGTTAAAAAGATATTTTGCTATTACAAAGTATTCGCGTATATTGAAGAGGAAGTGGAATTATACCCATATCGCATTTGTGGAAGAGGGAAAAACAAGAAGAAAGTCAACGACGTGTGAAGGCATTCATTCCTAAGTGAGCAGAGATATCCCGTGTAAACAACTCGAGGGCCAAGATGTCGCAAATATGGTTGCTCCCACTTTTCCTGGCAGTTCTGCTTCACTACCTCGCCAGGGCTGTTTCAAGACATCAGCGTATGAAAAGTGCCAAGCTCCCTCCTGGGCCAAAAGGTATACAGCTTCCAAGGTATCCTATGTTCTCCAACTAGGGTAATAACTGACGAGCCTGAGAAAGGATTGCCTTTTGTTGGCAACGCCTTGGAGCTGGCTTCATCCAACAGCCGCACCATCATCCAGACCTTTCGCAAATGGGCGCAAGAGTATGGCCCTATTGCACAATTCAATGTCATGGGGGAAAAGCAAGTGGTTCTGTCTGACGAGGCGGCCGCGAAGGAGCTTTTCGTCAGGAGGGGAAATAAGTACTCGGATCGCGGAGCTCCCCATGCTGTGGAATACATATCGATGAACCAAAATCCCGGTTTCAGACCCAAGGACGGTAAGTTAGCTATTCAACCCTCTGCCAACGTCCGGATGGATAATCCAAACTTGTACGGACCATGGTAATGATTGATAGAGGGATGGCGTCGCCAGAGGAGCATGATACAGAACGCCGTCTCCATCACATCCATTAAAAAGTACCAAAGCATGATGGACGATGAGGCGACGTTCACTCTTCACGCTCTCCTGCAATCCCCATCGTCATTTCACGACGAATTTCTGCGATACTCTTACTCCGTCCTTACTAGCTCGATGCTAGGGTTCTCGATCCGGTCGGCTGATGACCCCTTTCTCCACCACAATGAGGAATTCACTGCCGAAATTATGAAATCCTTCCGTCCAGACTGCTTCCCGAGTAATGTGTTCCCGTTCTTGAGGCGAATGCCTTTCTGGCTGGTCCCCAGCTTGAGAAAGATGGAGAGTCTGAGAAAGGAGTACGTGGATCAGATGTGGTTACTCAGAACCAAGATCGAGAAAAGCGTTGAGGACGGGTCGGCAAGAGAATCTATCTACAAGCACTTCCTCTTGAATCGGAGTGAATACGTCGTTACGGATGAAGAGTCAGTTCATACGTTTCAAACCATGATCGATGGCGGTACGCGCTCTCCTCACAACAATCTACTCACATTTTTGTTCTTGATGATGGAATATCCTGAGTGGCAGAGAAAACTTCAGGCAGAGGTCGACCAGGTTGTTGGCAAGGATAGAATGCCAAGCTACGAGGACATCCCTAACCTCCCTACGGTAAGAGCAATTGTCAAGGAAGGAGTCCGATACAGGAGCATAGTGGCAGAGATGGGAATAAGTCATTGCTTAAGCACGGATGATGTTTACGATGGATACTTTTTTGAAAAGGGAACGGTGTTCCATGCAACTTTTGCGTAAGTTGTTTTTCCCCATCACGCGATGATTCCCTTTCCGCAGTCCTACTAACTACTCGTATGGCAGATCTATCCTCACGGATGAGGAGGTATACCCGGACGGGAAGTTATTCAACCCTGCCCGTTGGCTTGAGCCTAGCTACCCTACCTATAAGGAACCGCTATCTCTATACCCCAACTGCCACGGTTTCCAAGCATTCGGCTATGGCAGACGAGCGTGTCCGGGCGTGGAGTTCGCAGAACGCAGCCTAGTCATCATGGTGGCTAAATTGGGATGGGCAGTGAACATCCAGTGGCCGCTGGACCAGGACGGGAATGAGATTCGAGAGACGCTTGTGTATGAGCCCGTGCCGGCTCCGAGGCCCATGAGGTTTGGCTGCAGAATTGAACCCCGGGACCCAGAGCGAGTCAAGATTGTCGAGAAGGCGACCAAGGAATTGGACATGGGATAGGAGCGATCAATGTGGCTCATGGAGACTGGAACACCTATGGGAAGCAATGGTTCATCAGATCAACTAATTATGGCCAGGGTAAAATAACTCTCGTCTGACTTTATGACCCGACATGCCTCGGTAGGCTGGGCTAGATTGTATCATTGGACCCTATTCCACCATCAGCATGACCAGAAAAATAGAGGAAAAAAGAATAGACATCTGTACTACTAGAGGGCGGCGTTTCATATCCCGGTTTATCGTAAACGGGCTGTACAAGAGATGGGATGAGGCGTCTTGGGCAATCTTAATCAGAATGGCGCGGCGTTGATGCGATAGAAGACAGCATGTATAAATTTCCAAGTAAGGACCGAAATGGAAAATTGGGCGTAGATTAACTAACTAATAGGATCGCGTGTAATTCTCAATCTATCTTTGTCTGTTCCAAGATCCTATGGCTATTGATGCCACGTCCTTGCCTCGCGAGACAGCAACCTCATGGCCTCCCTTCATGACATGCATCTCAACAGCCTCTCTACAGAGAATCCCTTGACTGTCTTCTATTAACTCATCTTTTACAACGATGACGTCTCTCTCGGCAAGGATAAGACAGATCTGCCCACCAGGCAGCCCCGGCGGCGGCTCGTCGGTTCGTCGACGGGCGAGTTCGTCTTCCAGGACCCTCCACAGCCCATCATGGCGTCTGTAGACTAGAGCGCTTCGTATGGTACTCAAGTATGAAGGAACAAATCCGGAATTCCATTTAAGTTGCCAGCGAATAACGTCACCAATTCTTACGCGCGGCTGATCCGATGAGATGGGCACCTCATCGAAGTCGATATCCGCGTGCAGATTTTCGTCGGGAACATCTGCACTCAGGGCGCCATGTCGCGGTTTCAGACTGCCATGGATGAGCTTGAGGCGCAACCACTCGGGTATAAGACCGGATGAGTAGAGGAAACGACTTCGATTGCTTATGTGCGAGGTGCGGATAAGTCCGCCAGGACAGACGAGGGTCATGGAACGAAGCATGCTCGCGTGGTAGGCGGCGAATGACACGGCAATTGAGCCCCCGAGAGAGAATCCCACGATATGAAACGCAGAGGCTCCGGTCCAAGACAACGGGGAAGACGAAAGAACAAGCAGAATCTGAGTAGTATAGAGGCGGGCGTCGAAGGCCAAGTCATTCGGGGCATCTGAGTAGCCTCTACCGAAAAGATCTAATATACTGCCGTCAGAACGATAGTCTTTTTGGTAGGTTATCTTCAATTTACATCCACCCCAATCTTCAAGACTCACCGAATACCATGACTCTATAGCCCCTACTAACAAACTCCTTTGCCATGTCGCTCAACGATATGCATGGGGTACTGAGGCCATGCACCAACAAGACCTTCTCTCCATCCTCAGGACCCCACTCAAACACTTGGATGGTTCCATAGACCGTCTTGACTTGTCTCCCTCCAGGGAATACATCCGCAGGGTAAGGCAGCTTAGCAAGTGTCCGCCTTTCTTCGGTCTCAACACGAGCTTCTGAAGGGGTAACGGTATGCTCTTCGGGCAGATGCTGGATATCTCTGAGGATAGGGCGGAGCTGTGTGTACAGGCTTAGACATAACCCAGCCGTCAGAGCACCGAGGAGGGTCGCGCGCTTGATGGCTAAGAGCTGATTCAATTCTAATAATTCTAACATTATTGAGGCGAAATGATATGAAGGTACTGAGAAGGGCTTTTGGGAATTGTCTAGCTACATGTATGGAACTCCCATCACCTTGACATCTTACCCATCCCAAACTCTTGTATTTGAATCTACTCTTGAGGCTAGTAAGATTCATAACTACACGTCCGTACGAAGGCATCCCCCCTCCGGTCCTCGGGGTCGGTAGTCCCCTCTTGTCCCGCCTTCAGCCTCATCCAGCTCCGTCAAGGAAACCCGACTTGCCGGCGCTACAGCTTGGAATATGGGATTTGTGTGAGCACGGGAATAAATTTTAGAACTTCATTAATCTGTCTAATGCTATTTTTGTGATATCCACGATTCACGAATTTTCATAGAAAAAAAGCGAAAAAGTAGTATCATTACTAAAGCAATGATCGCTATCGCGTCGAAGAAGATCGTTTCATAGAGCTCTCAAATTACCGTATTCGATACTTTTTCGGCGGCCGTGTTTTCGGCCAACTTTCGGCGCCAACATCCACTTTCAGCCATGAACCGACGACCACCTTCGGTGCAAGGCAATACCGCTGATGCCGTAGGTTATGTCTGGAAGTGGGAAAGAACATGACAACGCGTCTATGGATACCTGTCGCCTCGCGGAGACAATACCATGGAGGCTACTTAAATGCGTATACAATAAGGTCTCTAGACTTCACGCTACAACCATTGCCGGGAGTAAGCCTGATAATACACTGTTGTTGACAGACTGCCAAAATGGACAAGTTCATGGACATGACCAAGAAAGCCGGGCACAGGCCCGAGCTGCAGCGCCTGATTGACCTTGACGCTGTCTATGATGATGCCTTGGGTGGGAGGCTCATTTTGGCTCCCATTAACCTCGAGGAGCCGGGTAAGAGGATACTCGACTCTGGCACTGCTGACGGTGAGTAACTACCCGTAACCTCTAACTCCCTTTTTGAAATTTTGAACGGGTGCTAATGTTGTTGGCCAGGCACCTGGCTCCGCGGCGTGCGTAGCAAGCTTTCGGCAGAGCATCATTACTTTGGAAGCGACATCGAGCCCGAGCTCTTCCCTGAAGAACCAGATGGCATCACCTACTTTCAGCACTCTTTCAACGACCCATGGCCAGAAGAGTATAAGAACACGTTCGACCTCGTCCATGTACGCGGCAGCCTCGCGGGTTCGGCACCAAAGGGACCCTACGAGGCGGTCAAGGGCCTCGCCTCTCTCGTGAAACCCGGCGGCTGGGTCCAGCTCATGGAGATGAACGCCTTCAGCCCGCCCAGCAACGGACCGGCCATGACCGACTTTGCGTCGATGGTCAAGCAAGCATGGACGCACATAGGGGTTGGAGACTTCGCCAACGAGCTGAATGCCACACTAGAAGCGGCGGGTCTGCAGAACTTGCAGGAGAAGCGGTTCTTCGTCAACGTAGGGAAGGCGGCGAAGCCGGAGTTGGCTGCCGCGAGTGTCAATGGGATTACGGGACCTGTTGCTCCTCTGACGGCGGTTGCGAGGAGTGTGCCGACTTCCTTCACTGATGAGCAGCTCACGGACTTGCCGGCCAGGGTGAAGTCGGAGCTTGTGAACGAGGGTGGGAGGGTTGAGATGATTGTTGCTTGGGGTCAGCGCGTCTGATGAGAGGAGACATACCAGAAACGAGACGGTCACACCTTAGATAGAGAGGCTAATGGTGTTGAAATAACAAGAAAGTTACTCCCATCTAGTTATTTCAATCCACGCTTCGGCTAAATGGGCTTGTGAAAGCTGATCTGAAAACATTGCTGGATTTGGAAGTTGGACACTGGCTTCTTTGAGATGACATGATTGACGACACAGACCCGTATCTTGGTGTTTCGTTCTATTATATGTACCGAGGTAGCTCCACCGGAACCTGGAATATTAGGCATAAATTCGGAAAATTGGGAATTGAAGGAACTGTACTGAGGTACCTTTGTACCAAGTTCGCAGCTCAACACATCCTCATGAAGACATCAATACAACCTGCGGATTAAAATTGAAGCCAGAATCAAATTTCCTTAAATTTTTCAGAAAATGCGAAGAGAAGAGCCGTACATGTAGATCATCTCTAACCCCCCATCAATCAACCTGACAACTCCTGCTCTTTTCTCCTTTGAAGCAATGGCACTCGGATCACTCCCTTGGAGGCTAACAAAAACGAGCCCAAAACCTCATCCAAACCGCTCTGCAGCGCACCAGCAACCCATTCTTTCACTGGCAAGACCCTGAACGACCCGGTTGTCGAACCTTCCAGATACTCCTTGAGTTGATCCACAGGCACAATCTTTTCACCGCTCTGGTGAACGTAAACCAAGGTGTTGTCTGAGTCTTTCACCTCTCTATTTATGCTTGCTACAACACACCTAGCAATATCATTCGATACCGTATCGATGTGGATGAAATCAAACGCCCCTGATGAGCCCGTGAGGTCAGGCACAGCTTTCATCAGCTTTGAGAACTTCAGGACGCTGTGCACAACATCCAGGTCTGGCACATTGTCGCCAGTGATGCTGCTGGGTCGATGAATCCAGATTTGTCCCGAGTAGCGCCGGTGAACTTTCTCGAGGAACACCTCACTTGCCCACTTTGATGCTACGTATCCGTCTGAACCGTCAGCCGGTGGGTTGAAGGCTGCCAGAGACGACTCAGGTTGCACCGCGGCGCCGCTGAGGCGTGCGACACCACCTGTAGAGATGTAGTGGATGGGGATGCGTCGAAGTATAGCTAGCCGGGCCAGTTCAATCGTAGATAAGAAGTTGGCGGCTCTTAGGCTGCGGTAGTTCTTCATGTGCGACACTTCGGCTCCGTTGTGAATAATGACGTCGACATCGTTGAACAGATCAGTTATCTCCTCTTGAGTCATCCCGAGATGGGGCAGTGCGAGGTCACCGGAGTGACGCACAATCTTTGGCGAATCTACGCTCAGCTGTCGAGGCTCGCCTGGGACATTGGCACGGATAGCTGCGCAGTGGACACGGGCGATTTGGGGAAGCTGAACTAGTAGGCGTAAAATAGCCGTTCCCAAGAACCCTGTCGCTCCCGTGAGGAGAACGGAAATGCCTTCCTCCTTCGGGCGGCGAGTTGGGTGCTCGAGTCCATTCGCGGAAGGCGGTGATACGAGGAAGGTCTTGTCATCCGGCTCAGTTTCCTTCTCCCAGTCGATGTGGGCGAGCTTTGAATCGCCGGCGAGTCGCGCAGCTAGGAGCTCGAGGGTGCTGGTTTGGAAGAGCTCCGAGAGGGGAATATCCACTCCCCATTCATGGCGAATTTCAGACTTGAGCCGGAGTAGAAGTAGCGAGTTGCCCCCAACAGAGAAGAAGTCGGAGCTGCGACGGATGGGAATAGCCGAGGAGATCTCACCCAAAACTCTTCTCCAGACGTCTCTCAATCGCGTCTCTTGCTCCGTGAGCTGGTCGGTGTTCTCCTCGTCCTCGAGAGAAACTTGGGGTAAAGGCAGCGCCGCCAACTTGCTGCTGTCGAGCTTACCCCTATCTGTTACTGGGAGTACATCTAAGGGGATGGTGATGACTGGACGCATGTATAGAGGTATCGGAAGCTCATGGTTGAGTTGACGTAGGTAAGTTTGCTTGCCGTCAACTCGATTAGTCCTAGAGAACACGACGTATGCAACAAGTCGCTGGTTTCCGGGGCCATCGCCTCGTACTAGAACAGCTGCATCCACAAGGGTGCCGCGTGATGCCTGAACAAGGACTCTAGAGACATCATCCAGCTGGATTCGCATGCCTCTGATCTTTACCTGGTCATCTCCGTCCATGCGACCGGACACGACAATGGAGCCGTCAGACAGCATCCGGCCTTTGTCGCCTGTGAGGTAGAGCGTGTCCCACCCTGGAGCTTCCTGATTGGAAATGTCCCGAGATATGAACTTGCTCTCGGTAAGTTGAGGCAAGTTAAGATATCCGCTCGCGACTCCAGGTCCACTGATGGCGATTTGGCCCGGCCATCCGATGGGAACAGGCTTGCACTCCTCGTCGACGATGTAAGTTCCGTAATTGGCGAGTGCCCTCCCGATCGGAATACTAAAATCGACTCGGCTGTCATCCCTAGGCAATACTTCGCTTATGGAAGAGCAGATGGATGCTTCAGTAGGACCGTACGCGTTGATGATTTTCAAGTCAGGCCGGTTAAGGCTGCGGAACTGGTCTAGGAGGTTTGTCGTGAACGCCTCCCCAGCGACCATCGCAATACGCCACGAAGAGCACTCGGCGAGTTCTTCGTGTCCATACTTTAGCATTGCTTGCATCTCCGAGACAATAACCACACTGCAAGTGACGCCCTCGCGTGTCATTAAAGCAGCCAATTCTGCTGGGTCACCGCGGTTATCGCCCATTATTAGTGTACCGCCATTGGCAAGAGCAATGAAAATCTGGAAAATGGCAGCATCGAAACCTTGTCCGCTCTGCTGCAGCACAACCTCTCGACCTAGTGGGACCCTCTCCGAGACGGCGAGGATAGTTGTCCGGATGTTGTCATTGGTGAGCGGGATTCCTTTTGGTTTGCCCGTTGACCCGCTGGTATACAGGATCATGGCAAGGCCGTCCAGAGTTGATTGGTCGTCACCCTTTTGTGTCGTGTTGAGAGACACCGAATCGAGGTTGACGAGGCTGATTCTCCGAGCGATTGTGAACTGTCTGTGAAGCTCCGCGGCGCGTCCCGCAGTCGCTGCATGATAGAGCAGGATTGTTGCACTGGACTCTTCCAAGGTATCACGCAGTCTTTCATCCGTGCTGCGGACGTCGAGAGGTACATAGGCCGCACCAGAGCGAAGAATCCCGAGGATGGTGGCAATCGTGTCTACACCGGGGTCGAGTAGCACGCAAATTGGGGATGAGGGCTCTGCTCCGGCGCTTGATAGCGCCGTCAAAATTGCGCTCGCCCTTTCCGACAGTTGTGAATAGGTCATCGTGTTTCCGCTAATGTCCTTAACAGCGAGGGCATCAGGATCCTTGTCAACCCAAGTATTGATAATTCTGGAGAGAGTCGGGGTCGAAGGAGGTGCAAGTTCCACGGTGGATCCGGTACCAAGGGCAATAGCCAGCTGTTGCGAGGGTGTGTCGAAGATGGGGAAACTACCGACCGAGCGAGTAATGTCTTTGGACAACACATCGAGCAAGTGGGTATATGTGTTGACGAGCAATTCCGCACCCTCTTGGTCATACAGGTAGTCCTGTAGGGAGAAGGTAAGCATCGCTGTGCCGTTTTCCAGCTCATCAACAGATACCACGAGATCGAACGGGTTCTTCGCGTCAGAATATTCCAGGAATTTCATATCCACTCCTTGCATCTGAGATGTCCGGCCTGCTCCCATGCGGTAGTTGAATACCACCTGGAACAGCGCAGTCTCGGTCGTCGACGCCGGGATGTTGCAGGCACGTAGAATCTCTTCGATTGGAACGCCGGTCTGAGCAAGCGCCGTATACGCCTTAGTTCGGGTAGTCTGAAGCACGTCGCTAAATTTTTGATCGTTTCCAACCCGGAAAACCACGGGGAGAGTTTCTAGGAAAAATCCTATTGTGTCGGTGAAACTCTGGTCGGAACGGTTGGCGTCCACGATGCCGATGCACAGCTGCTCAGTATCTAAGAGCCGGCGAAGAAGGACTTGGAAAGCCGAAAGGAAAAAGTGGAACGATGTGGTCCGAGAAGCCTGGCTTGCTTTCTTCAGTGCGCTTACTACCTCAGCATTGACGTGTGTGACAACATTTCGGATCCCGTATTGCTTCAGGGACTTGCGGGTGCTGACTTTAGCAAACGGGAAGAGAGGTAGTGGGTCAACCGGCTCGCGGAACTCATTTTGGAAGAATTCCAGTCTTTCGGTATATGCTCCGTTGGACAAGGCTCGTTGCTGTGCTAAAGTGAAGTCGATATACTGGGTTGGCTTGGATATGGGAAACGATAGTGATGAACTCGGATCGTTGTAGAACTTGGCTAGGTCTTGTTGGAAGATCTGCCAGCTAACGCCGTCTATGACAATGTGGTGGTACCCGAAGATGACGGTATGGGCATCAGCACCGTGTGTCAGGAGTGTAGCGATGAAAGTATCTCCCCTCTCCAAGTCATAGTAATATTCGTGAGTGCGGTCGAACTCCCTCTTGACATCATGTGTCGTATCGCCACTACCGGGAATTATATTTAGCTTGAACGGCGATTTCTCGATGATGCCTTGGACCGGTTGTCCATCTTGCTCGTCGGTATAGAAAATGGTGCGAAGAGTTTCGTGACGTTGAATCACAGCCTGCAGAGCCCTTTCGAACCGGACCACATCGAGCTTTCCTTGGAGTTCATAAGATACGGTGCAGTTCAATACAGTATTGTCATCCAAGTACTGGGTTAAGAAGTAGAGACGTGACTGGCCCAATGACATCGACTCTGTACGCAAGGGAGCTGGGCGAGGGGGCTTCTTCTCAAGCACATCCGGAGAAGCGATTAGGTGCGAAGGCGAGGGAGGTTTGCCGTCTGCAATAGAATCAGGCTTAGGCGATGGCCCTGAAGATATAGATGAGTTCGAAAGATCATCTGTAGGCGTAAGTTGACCATCTCTTAGGGGATCCGACTTGGGTGATGGTCCGAGAGATGCAGATGAGCTCAATGTATCATCTACCGGATTAGCCTCCGGGGTTGGCTTGTTCCAGTCGCGAGAAGTCGGAAGCGGAGCGGCTTGGACCTTGGCTTCTGGGGATTCTACCGGCTTTCCCTCGAATGAAAGAGATGAAACTACCTCATCGCATATCTGTCGGACCGAAGATCCTCCCAGGATCTTTAGAACTGGAACGTCGTGACCAGCTTCGGAAAATATCCAGTTGCGGATTTCCACCGCGACCAAAGAGTCGATCCCGAGATCGATGAGGGGAATATCTGTGTAAATGCCATCCGGAGACAACTAGAAATTATTGATGTTAGCTACAAGAAACAGTTTCCATTGCCGTAAGAGAAAAGAAGCAGGGAAAAGAAACAAATACAAAGAGAAATCTCACTTTGAGGGCGGAGATGAGATATGCCAGCAGAGCCCCCTCCATAATTTGGAGGGCTTCATCCGGTCCACGGGAATCCGCGAGTTTTTCCTTCAGCGTCTTTTGGACGCTGCTCGCAGAACCCTGACCTGTTTGTGGCGAACTCTCGTCGGCTAGGAGATGTGAAAAACGTGCATTCTTATGCCAGAATGGGCGATTTCCCGAAGAGGTATTGTAAGTCTCTAGTCCCGTCACGAGCTCCGGAGACTCGGCGTTTCTATCAAGGACTATTGCCTCCGCCAAAAGATGATGGAGATCGCGCTCGGAAACGGGCATGTAGTCCAGCTTTCGCAAATTTGTTTCTAAGGCGCTAACACCATCTTCGCCTTCTGTACGCTGAATGACACCGACACCGATGACCATTCCGATGTCAATGACAGACGCGGGGAGATTGCGGGCTCGCCTCTGCGAAGCCAAACCGACCATGAACTAATAAACAACATTAGCTATCGCCGGGATATCCATGGCTATCGGGCTAAGAAAGCTGTGGAACTTACATTATTAGCGGCGGCATAGTTGGCCTGACTTCGCTGTCCAGTCACAGCAGAAATGGACGAGAAGAGAAGGAAGAAGTCAAGGTCGTCAGCAGAGAAAACCTTGTCCAAGTTCTTCGAGCCGTCAACCTTGGGCGCCAGTACTTTCCGGAAACTCTCATAAGGCATGTCGGCAAACATTCTGTCTGACAACACCATTGCACCATTGGCCACGCCGCCGATCGCGGGCATCGTGTCGAGAATGCGAGTGCGGAGATCCACTAGGTCTTGCTTGTTAGTGACGTCCGCAACCTCGATTGCAATGTTGGCGCCTTGTCTTTCCAGTTCATCTCTCCAAAGAGCTTTCTTGTCGGGATTTCTGTGGTTACTCGTTAGCGAGATAAAACCCTGCCGAGTTTCTAGGGAGTTCTGCGTACCGGCTCGTAACCACGATATTTCGTGCACCGTTTTCAACCATCCAGCGGCACATGGACTGACCGATCTGCCCACTCAAACCCACGAGAATGTAGGTCTTGTCTGGGGAAAATAGGTGGCGAGGATCCACGGGTCTTTGCGTCAGTGTGATTATTTGATCGCCTGTCCAGTCAACAACTTCGACGTTCGGATGTTCTTTGACCCCATCCGAGACGAACGTGGAGGCCTTAGCTAGGATTGTACTGTCAAGTGGTGTCGATGATGGTGAGGGAAGACTCTGTACAGAAATCAAGGCTTTGAAAAGTATCTCATGTGGTACGAGGCCATTGGCATCGAGGTTGTCGAAAGACACAACAGAGGCGTTCGCTGGAAGGGCTTGTTGGATAGCGGAAAGTATGCGTGCGTCCGTTTGATGCGATAGGTTGATGAGCAATCTCGTTCTCTTGGGTATCATTGATTCTAGCTCTTTTCTTGGGGTGTGCGGCCCAATCTCGAGACGGTTCTCTAGAAGGCTAACCCTAGTTGGTCGCGTCTGGTAGTCGATAAACGCAAAGTCTTTATTCGAGGTAGCCTTACGCCTCTCAAGAGAAGTAACAAGATGTGCGTCAGATCCATAAAGCAGCGTGATGTATCCGGACGGCATGGAAGCCTCGATGACGTGAGACCTAATCTCATTGAGCAAGCTGACGAACATAGGGAGATGCTTCTGCGGCTCTTCATCACCAAGTCGAATAGTCCAGGCGCGCGGTACTGTGGTGACCGAGGAGTTGGAAGCTGACAGTGCTAGGAATCGAATCCCTTCCTGCGTGCGGCCAAGACAGCAGAAGAGCTCTTGATCGTGGTAGTTGGGCGTGACGGGATCCAAAGAACAATACTCCACTGTCAGGGAAATCTGGTCTGAGCCGATGGAAAACTCGGCTAGGTTCGAGTGGTGATGAAGTGCCTCTTCGGCCGTGTGTGAAACTTCACCTGCATTCTGCAAAGAGCGAACAAGAGTGATGGGTTGAGACAAGACATGGGCTGGGGTCTTTACTTTTCGCCGCAGAGAGTTGAGACGGTGGTTGCGCTCCCAGTCGGGCATAAGTCTTGGGATGAGTATGCCTCCTTTTTCGACAACAAGTTCCGGTTCAGTACTCCACAGATGCAGCTTCTTTTCGCTGTCATCTCTCAACGCGACGCCTCTGGTAAGCCGGAGCAGGCACTCTGCAATGATTGACTCGCTTCCATCAAGCGTATCAAGATCGAGGAACTGCAGGATCTTCTGTGGGTTCTCAGATTGGAACGATCGCCCAAGTCCAATCGTACCACTCTGATACGGGTTTTCGGATCTCGCGCCTTGAGTGACCCAAAGTACTGGATTGCACCTCTCGAGAAGCAATTGAAGGTTCCCGAAACTAGAAGCGCTTAGGTGCTCGAGAACAGGGCGGTCCAATTCAGTCAGACTGAGAACCGTTCCAGCCTTGGGAGCTTCTTCATTCTTCAGGTCGTCTAGAGAATTGACAGTAGTGATCTCTCCGTCCCAGACGCGAGATAGCTGGGCCTGTATGCTTCTGATGAGATTTTCAATCTTGGGTGAGGAGCCACCCAGAATGAGGAGCTTTCCAGGAGCGGAGAGGGTCAGCGTAGAAGCAAGTGGCGCTCTCAGGAAGTTGATCTCATCGTCTACTGCCTGCGATAAGACGACGGAGAATGTGTGCTTCTCCGGAATGTTGTCAAGACCCATGGAATCAATACCTGAGAATCCAGCGTTGTGGAGAACTCCATGTGTTTGTTCGCGGGTTGGATTCGTTAATTTAGGGTGCAGGGATCCATATTCCTCATTCACTGGGGGAGCCGATGACAAGAAGAAGGGAAAGCGAAGCTGGTCCCCTGTTGCGGTCATCATGAGCAAAAAGCCGCCTGGTCGTAGTAGACTTCGGATCGCCTTTAAAGCGGTTGTCTGCTTCCTAAAAGCTTTGTGGACAATAACCAGGTCGAAGGAGCCGGGAGTGATAATATCATGAATCTCCTCAGCGCCATTTTCAACGTCGAGGACTTTGGTGTTGACTCTCAATTGATCTGAGGCTAAGGCTGCCGCGAGCTCCCCGAGAGCCTGCCCTGATCCGTCCACAATAGTGTATGAACCTAAAGCGCGGTCAAGTTCCCGGCATACACCTCGCACCAGGTTGGGTGAAGATGGACCAACTTGGAGAATTCTCAAACGTGGATAACGGTGGGATATATGTTTGGCTGCACCCACAATGTGCCTGTGAAGTTGCGCAAAACCAATCCCTTCATTATGCCAACGGGTCACAAGCTCACTCAACGATGCTCCTGATTCTTGAGCGCTCTCCGGGCCTACCTCCCGAGAGTTATTCAGGAGGTTTCCGCCGATTGTCCGGACCAGAACCATGTCGATGTGTTCTCCAAACTCCTCCAAGATTGCAACGAATTCGGACTGAGTGGGCTCGCTTGCACCACGAGCCGTGGCCTCCTCAACCAAACTAATCAAGCCTGGGTTTTTCTCAGCGATCTCAAGGAAGGATTTATCTGCCTTCAGTTTGGACAGGTAGTAGTAGACCGCCTTTTCACAAGCATTGATAAGCTTCAGCTCTTGGTCAGGAGTAACACGCTGGGTTTCGAAGATCGGCGCAGACAAAATGTCTGGTTGCAAGACCGTCTTCAAGTAGAGAATTCTATCGTCTTTCTCCGTAGCAGGAACTATGGAACTCAATCGGAAATCTTCGATGCGAATCTCCAATTGACCAGTTTTTGAGTTGTAGATACTCATGTCACCGGTAATTGTCGGGAGTGTTGCCTGGAATCCTGGTGTAAAGTTGGTAAGGTGTGCGTCGACGATCATCGAAACTGGTCCTTCAGGAGTAACGTTCGCCTTGGGGGAGAACGTCATGCGTCCGATTGTTGTGGGGAGGAAGGCCGTCCAGAGCGAACCGTCGCGAGGCGCACCGAATGCAGCGAGGAAGGTTTGGAAGCAGACGTCGAGCCAGGTCGGGTGAACTGGGATCGACTTTCCGACCTCCTGGTCGACCTTTACGACGGCAGATGCCATGTCCATACGCCTCTCCATAGAAGTCATAGCCCTGAATGGTCCCGTATAACCCAGCCCCATCTCGTCTAGCATTTCGTAGAACTGGTTGATGTTGACCGACACTAGTTCAGACTGCGGCTTACTCGCTCTCATGGGGAACAAGACAGAGTCATCAGATTGGTCTCTTGCTAAGAATATGCGTATTTTCCCAGTGACAGCAGTCCTCATGTGTCCGTCCTCTACTGTACCAGAACTGAGAGTAAACTCTGATTCGATAAGATCGCTCTTGCGTTTCGTGGAGTCAAGATCACTGCGCAGAGATAATAAGGTCTCGGTTCCATCCGAGGACTCATCCAGAACGATTGGCCGTAGGATCGCAATGTTAGAAAGCTCTATGCTCTGGACCTGCCTTCCCCTGCCGAGTACTCTGGCGGCCTCGAGGGCCATGACACAATATGTAGCTGCAGGAACGATGACCTGGTTCTGGATGCGATGGTCCCGCAGCCAGGGCATCTCGTCTAGCTTGAAGAGATTCCGCCATCTAGGCTCATAGTCTGTGTCATCGGGAGTTCTGTTACCGAGAAGCTCGTGAGGGCGGTTGGCTCGGGATCGGACCTGTTTATTGAGTCGAGATTCCCGCCACAAAATAGCCTTGTGATCCCAGGGGTAAGTTGGGAGATCCGGCAAAGGAGCCGCGTTTATGTGGCTGTAGCTTTGGTCGAATGCAGATGAATAGTCATTAAAATTAACAGAATCAGGGCCCAGGTGTGTCCAAACAAAGCCGAGAGCGGCACTGAGCGCCGTCAAATCATCAGATTTCCGGTCTAGAACGCCAGAATAAGGGATTTCAGAGCCTATTTTGTTCCTGATAGTCTCAAGTGTTGGCCCTCTCAATGCCGGGTGCGGTCCAACCTCGAGGGCGAGATCAAGGGGCCCTCTGCCATCATCCAATGCTCCCTCTACCGCTTGCGAAAACAAGACTCTTCCAATCAAGTTTTCTTTCCAGTAGAGTGCCTTCATGTCGGGATCTTGATCAGGGGTAATTATCCTGCTGTCTTCATACACGCTCGACACCCATGCAGTAATTCCGTTGCTTTTACCCACCGGAATATCGCATCTCTCGAGGGCGGCGAGGTATGGCGGTCCGCAAGGGTACATATGGGAGGAATGGTAGGCCGTATCTACCTTGAGCACGCGATTGAACAAGCCCTCGTTGTCAAGCATCTGCTTAGCCTCAAGGATAGCGTCTTCATCGCCAGAAAGAGTGACACTCTTGGGGGAATTGCTGGCGGCTACCGTCAGACGCCCCTTCATCTTGGCAGTTGAGCAGAAATTGATGCCTTCATCAAACCCGAACCCAACAGCAATCATTGCGCCCTTCCTGCCATCTTCGCCAATGGCCAACTTGGCATATACACCGCGGTAATACGCAATCATTACCGCGTCATTTTCTGAGATTTTGCCTGCAGCATACGCAGCCCCAATCTCACCACCGGAGTGGCCGACGACGGTGTGGAACGTTATGCCTGCCTGAGAAAGGAGACGCACAAGCCCGACTTGAACCGCCGCACATATAGGCAGGGATAGTTCGGCCTCACCTAGCCGAGACTGGGCGGGAGGTGCTAGAAGCTCCTCCTTGAGAGACCACTCTGGTGGATCAGGAAGCTGTGCCAGTGACTCTTCCATCATCTCGATTGTTTCCCTGAATAGCGCACACCTCCTGAATAGATTTTGTCCCATACCCGGCCACTGTGCTCCTTGTCCCGTGAACACACCTAGGATTCGAGGGCGTCTGCTCTCACCAAATTCTATGACGGATGAGCGAGTGCCGAGTTCGGTGCCGGGGTTCCCACGGACCTTGGAGAGCTGTTTGTTGATTGCCTCGAGTACATTTCCTTTTGAGGTCGCGGGGAAAGCTATCCTGACCGGAAGAGTGGAACGGCGAGAGTTGAGGGTCACAGCTAGCTGGTGAAGCGACACATCATTTTTCTCCAAATATTGGGAGTATTTCTCCATCATTGAGACGAGGGCTGACTCAGATGTGGCCGAGAAGACGAGTGGAATTGTTGTAAAATCAAGATCTGGCGAAATGGGTACAAGAGCTTTGGGAGGCGCCTCCGCTTTTCCCCACGGCCCGTGGTCATGGATTTCAGGGGCATAACTTTCCATAATTGCATGGCAGTTGGTGCCACCGGAGCCGAAGCCATTGATGCTCGCGCGAAGCGGATGACCAGGAGGGACTAGAGGCCACTCCTGCGGAGTTGTAGGTATGCGAAGTTTCTGGTAGAAAGGCCTCACACTCGGGTTGAGATTGCGAAGATGTTGGTTTGGCGGAATCGTCTTATGTCGCATGGCCAATAGTACCTTTAATAGTCCCGCGATTCCAGCGCCTACAGGATAGTACCTCGTGTTAACTTTGTACATGTATAATAGAGAGAATTCGAAATACGTACATCCTTCAGTATGGCCAATTATTGTTTTGACTGACCCTACGATCAAGGTGGGCTTGTCGTCATGATCTTGGCCAGGTGGGAAGAATGTTTGACTGAGGGCGGACGCCTCTCTGGGGTCGCCAGCCTGCGTGCCAGTACCTACATCGCGTACGACACCCTGTTAGTTAAGATTACGTCTCGCAGGAATTTGCCTATTTAAAGGATGTAACCTACCATGAGCTTCAATGTATTGGGGTAAGTCCTTGGATTTCAAGATGTCGAGTCCTGCATCCCTGTAGGTGGCCCTAATCAATGCTGCCTGCGCCTCAGCGCTCGGCAACGTGATCCCCTTCGTACGGCCATCCGAATTTACGCACGTTTCGCGGATCAGCGCATCTATACGGTCTCCGTCGTGAAGAGCCTGAGATAGCGTCTTCATGAAAAAGGCGCAAACCCCTTCGCCTCGGGCATATCCATCAGCAGACTGGTCCCACATTTGAGACTTGCCCGAAGGCGAAAGCAAATGAAGGCTCGTAGCCGCAAGAAACGCATCAGGTCCTAGGATCAAGTTGGAGCCTGCTACGCACGAGATTGTACATTCGCGGTTTCGTAAACTCTGAACGCCGAGATGGACAGCCACTAGACTTGAAGAGCATGCCGTGTCGACTGATATAGAGGGACCTCTCCAGTCGAAAAAGTAAGACAAGCGATTTGAAAGAAGCGCCCGCGAAGTTCCGGTGATCATGTACTGGGAAAAGTTTTCAAGATCTCGAAGTTGCGTATCCGTATAATCAGCCGACATGGCGCCCACATAGGCAGATGTCATGCTTCCTCTGAGTCCCTGAAGAGTGAGCCCAGCATTTTCCATAGCCTCATAAACAGTCTCGAGCAGCAGTCGCTGTTGAGGATCGATGGCCTCAGCCTCGCGGGGAGCAATGCTGAAGAATCCGGAATCAAAGAACCGCGGGTCCTCTTCAAGGAGGTACGACTTGGTGACATTGCTGCACCCATGGTGTTCGCCATTGGGATGATAGAACCCATCGGCGTTGAAGCGCGACTCTGGCGTAATTTCTTTGGAGAGTTCGCGGGGCGAGAGCAACAATTCCCATAGCTTTGAGGGGGACGTCGAATCGCCAGGGAATCGGCATCCGGTACCGATGATGGCTATAGGCTCTTTGGGCGGATGCGCGTATGCCATTTTTGGTGTAATTGATCCGAGCCAAAGATGAAGATGAAGTTAACGGGAAGAAAGAGTGATTTCTCTACTGAAACAAAAGGTTACGTTTTGTATGCAGTTGGCTTCGCCTTTCACTGCGAAACGTCGATATGTAGGTCTTGCAGGCAGCTTTACTTGACTTGCATGCATAGAATTGAGGTGGACAGCGGAAATAGACTTCGGGCAGGTCCACGCAGAGTCGTATCTGAAGCCTAGCCAGCAAATCACGATTCCATAATCGAGGTAAAGACTGTAGTCACTTGTAAGTAGATACATGGAGTCGTGGGACGACACGGTTTGACCAATCAAGATGCGGCGCGGCGCCGATCCGGCTGACTGGACCTGTCCGGGCTTCACCAGCCGCCGGATCCCGCGCGGAAGCGAACCGACCGAACGGTTCGGACAACTGACGGTTCTGATTTTGACCTGGCGCCTTCCCAAACAGGTAATCATCCCGATTGACAGATTCCGCTGGTGAGTTTCTATTCCCATTCGACTACAAACCGGGCGTCATATCCCATCCGAAGTTTCCCAAGTAATCAATATCGTTTATGAGTAGTTGAGGTGAGAATTTTGTTTCCATAATCAGTTTCTTCTGTCTTTCACGAACACTGATACATACGTCAAAAATATGACCATGCAGACCCTCGATGTTTTGGGACGTGCGAGAAAATTGGCAACTTAGACAACTCACCAAACAGTCTACTTGATGCCGCTGCAAGTTTGAGACAGCCAATACTAGAAACATTAAAATAATTATATTAATAGAAATGAATTAATTACT